>CAIGRP010116021.1:0-27178 GCA_903798385.1 Fraxinus cuspidata | reverse complement strand
AAAAAAAAAAAAAAAAAGAAACAAGAATGTTGAAAATTTTAAGAATAATTATTTTTCTTTTCCAATCAACAAATTTATGTATTTAAATTGGGAGAGTGCGAAAAATAATAATATTTTCTGCATTTACTTCAACCTGCTGTATGGCCATCCCAAATTTTTTCCACCAAAAAGCCATAAAATGTAGGAAATGGAAAATTTTGCACAAGTTACAATTTGTGACACTTCGTGAAAAATTGTTGAGGGGGTGACTCGATTGTCGAAAACAATATATACCAATTTGTGACACTTCGAATCCCCTGTCAACACTTTCTCGGTCAAACTCATCGCACTGAGCTTGTCTAGTGCAATTTAACTCTCCTTTATGGCTTGTAGGTTACTGCACATGGAGCGGAGTTTACCTAGTGCGCACACAGTGGTCGGAGCTCCGCGATGGATAGCGACTGCGGGTTCCTACATCAAAAGAAAAAAAAAGGGTACACACCAAATTAATAGTTGTAATCAGGTGACCGTCTAAAATTGACTAAAACAAACAACAATATTATAATTATGTTTCTGAATTCCATCACAAAATATGTCCGATAATAAGAAAAGGAGCAAAAACAATTTAAAAATAAAATTCGTGACAGATAGTGACACTAAACTTCTGTCGCAAAATCATTAACAAACTATATAACAATAAGAATAGTTCCAACCTTGTTTTAGTTAATTTACAAAAATTAAATTAGTATGACGCGGTGATGTTAAATTTATTAAGATTTGTGGTTCTATTTTAAAAGATCAACATTATTAACAGGAGTAATCTAAATCCATATAAGTTGGTTTATATTTTCATCTTTATTCGATGTGGAATTTTATTTATTAACATGCTCGTTTGAACAAACCAATTTTGAAATTCGCGTGTTCAATCTTTTTTAGTTTTAATTGGAATGAATCGTTCGTTGGAGTTTAATGAATTTAAAAAGCCAACTAGGATTTTATCTCTTAACAAAAATATCTCGTCCCAATCCTATCGGGGAATCGAGGTTGGACAAGGACGTGACAAACACAGCCACAATTCTTAAATTTTTAATCCATGTGTCCCCAGCGGAGCGTCCCGTGCTGTTGTCATCCAATGTTGGTGAGAAATTTATTAATTCGATATCTAATTATAGTAATTAATAAAACCAGATATTTTGACTAAATAAAAAAAATAGAACACGCGTCGTATTATTATCCCAGCAATGCTATTGCTGTTTCTGTATACACTGGTCATGCATGGCTTTCGTATGAAATATGAAATCCCAATTCAATTTTTCTATATATCAAACCAAACAGCTACCCCCTCTTTCTCCACTGCATAATTTTCTCAACAACTCTCTCCTAATATTTTTCTCTTGATATTGCTGTTATATATATAACACCATTTTCCTCACCAGTTCCAATCGATCACTACCAAAACAGCAAATTTTCTACTTATTTTTGCTTTTGATTATCTTAATTTTGCACTTACTGCTGCATGCATGGACACTCTACTTGTCATTTTCAGCTTATTAGCTGCAACTTCTGCTTATTTGACATGGTTTTGTCTTCTTGCACAGAAACTCACTGGTCCAAAGGCCTGGCCATTGGTGGGTAGTCTCCCATATTTGTTCATGAATAGGAGGCGAATCCACGACTGGATAGCCGGAAACCTCTGCGCAACTGGTGGCGCCGCCACTTATCAGACATGTACCATAGCTATACCTTTTTTCGCTAGGAGGCAAGGGTTTTATACTGTCACGTGCCACCCAAAAAATATCGAGCATATTCTCCGAACCCGGTTCGAGAACTATCCAAAAGGACCGGACTGGCAAACCGCCTTTCATGATCTTCTAGGGCAAGGCATATTTAATAGTGATGGTGAAACTTGGCTGATACAGAGAAAGACTGCTGCTCTGGAGTTCACAACTCGGACGCTTCGACAAGCCATGGCCAGGTGGGTTAACCGAACTATCCGAACCCGTCTGTGGATCATATTAGACAAGGCGTGCAAAGATCACACCTCTGTGGACATGCAAGATTTGTTGCTTCGTTTAACCTTTGATAACATATGTGGACTCACTTTTGGTAAAGATCCTGAAACTCTTTCGCCTGAATTACCCGAGAATCCATTTGCCATTGCTTTCGATTCAGCCACCGAAGCAACTCTTCAAAGATTACTTTATCCTGGATTGTTGTGGAGGTTGAAGAAACTTGTAAGCATTGGAGCTGAAAAAAGGCTGGAAAAGAGCCTACAAGTTATCGAAAATTACATGTCAGAAGCCCTTGAAGCACGAAAAGAAACTCCATCTGATGATCTCTTATCTCGATTCATCAAGAAGAGAGATATCGATGGAAATTTGTTTCCAAATTCAGTCCTCAAGCGCATTGCTCTCAACTTTGTTCTCGCTGGCCGTGACACATCGTCTGTGGCATTAAGCTGGTTCTTCTGGCTCGTCATGAACAACGATCGCGTTGAGAACAAGATCATCAATGAATTATCAACAGTTTTACTAGAAACCCGTGGGAAAGACGCGCAAAAATGGATTGAAGAACCGTTGACATTCGATGAAGCTGATAGACTGGTTTATCTAAAGGCAGCATTAACTGAAACCCTACGTCTGTACCCCTCAGTCCCAGAAGATTTCAAATATGTCGTCTCGGACGATGTTTTGCCGGACGGATCATACTTGCCGGCCGGTTCAACAGTCACATATTCTATTTACTCAGTTGGGAGGATGAAGAGTATATGGGGCGAGGATTGCATGGAATTCAAACCAGAGAGATGGCTTTCGGTCAACGGTGACCGGTTCGAACCACCCAAGGATGGTTACAAGTTTGTGGCGTTCAATGCTGGACCGAGAACTTGTTTAGGCAAGGACCTGGCTTACCTCCAGATGAAGTCTGTGGTCTCGGCCGTACTTCTTCGTTACCGGCTATCACTGGTTCCCGGTCACCTTGTTGAACAGAAGATGTCTTTGACTCTTTTCATGAAGAATGGGCTCAAAGTTTACTTGGTGCCACGTCATCTTACTGCACCACCAAGAGTTGCCATGTCAGCATAGAAAGGGTATTTCTGTCTTTTACTAAAATGGTATAAAGGCGAAATTGGGAGTGCAGCATGTGTGTTGAAGAATGGAAGTGTTCATGTGTTTTTCACAGTTGGTAATATTTGGAGATTTCATTTGTACTTACTTTTGTCATACTTTCCACAAAATGTATGTTTTCTTTGGTTGTTTTATCTATACATATAAACATTTGATTACATTCACGAGGCAATTTAATCCATGTACCCTGAAAACACTTGTGATGCCATTTAGAGTTGTCAAACGGGTTATCGGGCTATGTGGTCGAATCGGCTCGTGTTTGGTCCCACTCAAGTTTGTGGTCTGCTGTTCAATTATTGTTTTAAGTCGAAACAAAAAAAAAAAGACACAATACCTGCCATGGGTCGTGCCATGCCCAAACGCAGCCCACACCGTGCTGCCTAAAACATTGGTTCAACTGAACGGTCTTAACATCTCAAATCTAAATCTAGAGGTGTAAAGATGGGTAAATCAGTGAGCTCAACCACAGCCCATACTGTTCTACTCGAGACATTGGTTCAACTAGCCAGTTGACAAGGGATAGCTCACGTCTAGAGAAAGGCACTACGGCCAGGCCAGATTGGACAGTGCAGGCCCGTGTTTTGCCCAGAACCGAGGGTACAGCCCTTCAAAACTTCTAATACAGGAAACCATTCTGTATAAACATTGAGTGGGAAGAAAGTAACTTCACATGATTTGCAATTTGATTTTTTTGGCACGTGAAATGCAATAGACTGTATTTGATATCAATAACAGAACATGTAAATGAACTACAAGAATTAAAAATTAAATAAGATCTATATTTCCACAGTAATTTACAAAAAATGGTAGGTTAGTGTACAAACATCGTGTGCATAAAACTATGCGCTTCTTACTTTCTTCATCTGCACAGGCTCCATTCATTCGGACGTTCCAGGATCATGAGAAGATATCAACTTGGATTCACTGGTTTCTATGAGAAATAAACGTGTAAACTAGCGCTCCAATTTCGAACCAGATTTTTAAGTGACAATCGTTTCTCCATTCCATTCTTTAAAGTTTGGAGTCTCGAGATGCAGTATAGTATTTCTTTTATGAGGTTCAATCAACTATCTTCTCACCAGTCGAAAAGAGATTCCATATCACAGTACCGGCTAAGTAGAGACCAACCGAAACCTTGAAGACATCATCCCAAGAACCTGGAAACCAGATAATTCGACACTGTTAACCAAAATATATGATTCTTTGACATCAGGACAAGCATGTTAGAGTACAGCAATCAATATGTAAGCAATTCCGAAGCTCCGTCATGCTGAAACCAAACCACTTACTTTATCTTAAAGTTATGTTAACCAGTCCAGTGATAGTTCATCAGAACAAACACGTGTTATTTCAGTTTTCTATATTTTGCCTAACTTTCATTTTTTTCCCAGACTGCGAGATGAGGCTGAAAAGTCAAAAGGTTTCTTCGTTACTTCTGTTGAGAAATAATATACCTGCATCAGCACCTTCATCACCATTAGGTTGAACGAATTTGCTGGTTCTATGTACCATATAGCTGGTGCTAAATTAATGTTTACTACTTGAATCCAACTTTTGTCGATACTGAAGCCTTCAACAAGTTCAAGTGTTCAACCGACCATGAATATGGATATGACAAATATGGTACGAGTTCCACCACCCACAGCATTCATTAATTGATAAAAAAGCATTAAAAATTTACCAAGCTTGAATCTACAAAATTCTGTATATCAGTCTAGGCAAAAATAATGAGCTATAAAACTTATGTTTTTAAACCCGACTGAACCGAGGCCGAACTGTGAACTGGGTGTCAAAAATTACATTGAAAATTTATAGTGTAAGAGGATGTTGGAAGAGTCATTATTTTAACTGTCATTTCAATTCTCATTACATAGTAGAAAGTTAGAAAGAAACTGAGAGACTTACCCTTCATATGTAAATTTCCATTTTCATTCAAAGCATTACCATTCCTGAGTGCAGGTTTGGTGATTCATGCCATGTCGGACTACAACAATAATATCAGTACATCACAACCAAGCAGCCACTTTCTTTCACATCCAAGACTAACCACCATTTTCACTGCCTCCTCTGTGTTTGGAAGATGAAGGTTGTCTTCATCACACACACACATACTCGTATATTTATAGCTTATACGCATCTGGTTGGGTTTAATTGTTATGTAGTGTTACTGTGGATTTTGGGTGTTTCACAGTGATATGTACACATATATTTGTTTTTCATAATATGTACATGTATATGCTGATTTATAAGACTAACCTTTAATTTTTATTTTTTCTCAAAAACTAACTGTTCAACCCATGCCTGATTCATTCAGTTTACTAGACTTCGTACTGGTTTTCATCTATATGGTTTTTTTCCTATAAGCGGACAGGTTTTACATCTGATTCCCCCTTTTTCAGGGGTCCAACTGGCAGGTCTGGTCCGGTTTTGATAGAATTCAAACATGAGGAGCCAGAAAAGTCAAAACTATCTGACTCTGATTTTTCCATTTACAAATGTAAATGGGCTATTTTGCAACCTCGTAAAGACTCGATGAACTACTCACATTATTTCTGAACAGGCAGTTTGAACTTTAAATCAAGCTCAGAAATTTCATATAAAGGATTTATCTCGGCTTAAAATATGAGGGATGAGAATTTACCATGCTGCAATATATAACCAGTAGCAGCAGTACCAAAAACCCCAGCCAGCACTCCAGCAGTATTAGACAGACCAAGCAATACACCCTGTAAATGATTTTGTAGGAAATTATGCAATCGATTATACGCTTACAATGAGAAAAGAAAATTAGCGATGCCCAGAAAAACAATCATGATACAAAATGGAAAAACTGACGCCTGGATGTTTTTTTACTATATCCGGCACAATTTATTTAGGATCATTTGTGACTCTGCTAATAGGTTGGTTGATTGATAGCATTATTTTAATAGCCCTACGCATACAGCAACTAGGCATTGACTGTACTTGGCGAAGAAAAAGTGAAGTACTTACTGAATATCGTGGAGCAATATCCTGATGGTTTGAATATAAACCTGACTGTGAAAAAGCATCAGTTCCCTGCCATGAGAATGTATCCATATAAAATCAGAAGAATCGGATAAAAGGCACAAGAAGCTCATCCACAGAGAACATGAGTGTTCAATAAGAGTATAATTTGTTCTGGACACCAACAAAGCTCACTACACCAGCTTCTTTATAAAAAGAATATGCTACATGCTTGATGATATGCAATCATTCTAAAATAAAAAGCTTTAAAATAAAAGAGATTTCATTAATTTGTAGCACAAATTGCTGAAGAAAAAATTTGAACGACATATATGTGCCACTCTCTAACATTTTGGATCAAGTGAGCCACATGCAGTCTTCCAATTTATGGGGAAAAAATGAACCCACATACACTTTTTGGTTTTTGCGATGGTGGGTATGTGGGTGGGGTTGACGACAATTTAAATGATATATATGTAGTAATCTCTAACAGCTAAGCTTTTAGATCAAGTGGTTCCTTAAATTACTTCGATAGTTTTACTGTTTTCTATAGAGAATTTCATCCCAAAGTTCATAGTAGTTAGAACAAACCTGACTGCATGCCATGCACAAAACTGCCATTGCAGGAGAATTCACATGGCTCAACTGAGTTAAGAAGAAAGCAGGGCCAAGAAATCCAATTGTCTGCATGATCTGCAAAGCACGATAAAATACAGTTAACCTAACTGCATTCCCCAAATAGGACGCAAGACTCAAGAGTATCTTGATTTGGGACAGGAAACTTGAAAGCAGCTTCGAATAAACAGTTTAAGAGACCAGCTGCATTATGGGCAGATCTACCAGTTGGAAAAAGAGTACATTGCAGAACTTCACGACAGGAGGAAAAAAAAAAAAGAAAACAACAACTCAGGAGAGCTCATCGGTCATCCGGAAAAGTAACCTATGAAGTCTAAATGAGCAAAACATTTTGATCATCAACAATGGCTTCTATTTTTCTCTAACAAAGAAAGTAAGGATTGCACATGCCTCAGGGAAGTTCACTATAACCCAAGACAAATATAAAGCTTTCAGGAGCACGTAAAAATGTCAAAGAGTACAATGATAACAATGTGGGATACTGCATACCTTCCTAACATGGGTCACAGATACACCTTTGCTCACAAGAGTATCTGCAATCCAGCCCCCAAGATTTGCAGAAAAGGCCATTGTAAGCCACGGAAAGACAGCAAAAAGTCCAGATTCAGTAAGATTGAATTTCAACACCTGCAGCAAAATCAATAACCCAAAATTTTCATTCAATCATTTATAAAATTTTGATTCTGTCCTTTACAAAATAAGTCACTATAGTTTTATAAAAGAAAATCTGTAATTCTCTTTAAGCCACTCCGATATTACTAGAAAGATAAGTTGACCGAAGTACGAAAAGTACTAGAAAATGATGATATCCAATCTGCACTATATATGCCAATTCCTTGCTAAATTCATCCACACGGTATAAAGAAATCAAAAAATACCTGGTGATAGTACGTAGGCATCCATGTAAGAAGAATAAATGTTCCCCAGTTGTGACAGAAATGGGACGCTATCAAGGCCCATACAGGTGGTTTTGACAAAATTAATTTCCAAGGTATAGATTTAACTGGTTCCTTCGATACGCTGTTGCCAAGAATCAGCTTCTTTTCTTCAGGCAGTAATTCAGGGTCATCAAGAGGTGAACTGTGAGCCTACATTAGGTACTATTCAATTGTTACTCATTAGGGGAGAAATGAGAATCATATAATAAAACTCGTGCATCATTCAAAATAGAGGTTAATACTAGTTCAGAAAATTCACCTTAGTAATCCACAAAGCAAACCATACAGTCCCTAGTGAGCCAAATGAATAAAAGACAGATGGCCAACCCAAATTATGGATCAACATTGGCGAAAATGCTAGACCAGTTACAGATCCAAGATACATTCCACTGTAAACCAATGCCAATGACCTACTTCTCTCTGCCACTGGAACCCATTTTGACAGTATATTGTTCATGGCAGGCATGGCAACACCCTGTAACAAAGAGATATAGCTTACTCCCACAGAAACAAAATAAATCAAATGACAATAACTGGTTGACTTGGACGAGAACAACAAATCACTATTAGACATTAAAAACTTATCCATTACTGAAAACTACAGGCCCAATACAACATTACAACTACTGTACAAATGGAAAAGCAAATGAAGTAGAAATGTGGGTCAAATTTATTAAATGAGGTACCAACCTCACCAATCCCCATGAAAGCACGGACCACAAGCAAGTAAGGCAAACCAAGTTTTGCAGCAATTGGTGTTAGAGCTGTAGCTATTGACCACCAAACTACACCAAATGCTAAAACAAACTTCCCACCAACAGTATCTGCCCATATACCTCCTGCAATCTGAGCATCATGCAATAAATAAAATTAGAATAAGAAGCCAACTGCATAATCCCCAGAATAACATAAGGATTTGCATCTCATTTAGTTTTATTAAAATGAAATGAAAGAAATCAAAAATAATATAATGTCCTAAATTGAACATCCATGTATCTTAATGTCATGGACATGATGCATACAATGCATATGAATGTGCATCAATTGGTCGTTAAACAGATAAGTTTTTACATTACCTGAGTGAGAAGGTAACCCCAGAAAAAGGAAGATTGTATGAAACCAACAGTTGTTGGACTCCAATGGTACTCTGATGACATTGGAAGTATAGCAATGCTCATGTTTACCTGCAGAATGATATCTGCTTTAAGAACTGACAATTGGCATGCTAATAAAATGAAAACGAAAAAAATTCATTTTTTATTTAGTTTTTTAAAATTTTTAACTTTAATGGGAAGAGGAATTTACTATCCGAGGAATTGGAAACAGTGGTCTACAGTTATGAAATTTCCAACTGTAACAGGAATAAAGTGGAGACAGCAAATGATCAATACACAATATAAAGCCAGTTCCCGAAAGTTTTGCAAGTCGCTTATCAACTCAGGCTCTCATATGCGCTAACAATTTTCACTGACACTTTCATAAAGACGACGAACAACTAACAAACTAGACTTATGCTATGATCCAAGTGACTCTCACTTTAAGCGGTATGAGGGCAACCTAACACATTGAAATAATAATCTTTTACCAGCAAAGAAGACAGCTTGCAAGAAACGTTCGTCTAAATGTTCTTAATTCAATCACATGTATCTGCCAACTTGACCAAATTAACCAAAAGGTTCTCAATTATGTGTTTCATCTGTTTCTGCCAATAAACACTCTTCATAACGGACCAGAAAACTTTATTTTCCTTTAACCTAATGATCACAAATAAAAATCTAAATAAAGCAATAATCATTCCACTTCATTTAATAAGGGAAGGTCTCAAACTCATCACTAAATTTCAATTTAATTTCAAACTGATCAGACAAATTCCGTCGCAAAATCTATTGTTCTTTCTTATATAGCACACAAATTTTCTTGACGTTAATTTGTTGCGTTGGTTGGACAAGGATACAAACTCGCGCACCAGTGTTTATACCCACTTCATAAAAGGTAAAAACGTGAATATTACAAAACTAAAGATCTCAATTAACATCCATATCAATAAGGAAGTATTTATGCTTACTCTATCCATATTGCAGAGTAGGAAAGCAGAGAAGCACAGAATCACAATAACCCAACGCTTTGGGAACTGTTTCCACCATGGCAGTGCACTGACGTCATTACAATCCTCACTCCCCAGAACGACGTCACTTAAAGTATCCTCGAACTTCACAGACTCCGGCGTAGATTCAACAACATCGTACCGCTCCGACTTGACATCTGCCCACACTTTCCCACTTTTCCTTCTAACCAAATCATTCCTGGAACTACTCGAAATCCTGATAAGGTGAAAAATGGTTTTTTCTCTTGAAAATAATCGTGACCCAAGTTTAGATTTGAAGTTAAAATCCGAGCCGAGTGTTCTTCTTGACGAAAACTGGTGTTTTGGAGCTGAGTAAAAGGAGATGAGCAAAGCTCTCGCGCTCATAGCGAGAGCAAGAAACTAATCAATTATGAATAAAAAAAAAAGCACTTTTCAGTAAAATAAGTATTTATTTTCCACACAATAATTCAGGCACTTTGTGTGTGAATGAGAGTGATTTTAGACGAGAAGATTTTTTGAAGGTTGAGTTCAATGAAGGCGAGGAAGATTTTTGCACTGCTATTTATTCATTTCTGTGAGAAAATTTGAGGAAACTCTGAATAGGGATATTTTCTGGCGAACTGGCTGCAGATTTGACACGTGTTAACGTATAGATTTTGACTGGATAAAAATTTTCAGAACTTTTTTCTTTTAAAAGGGGTTTCGACGTCGTCGTTTTCATATGATTGAGGGCGTAAATATGGGCTGGGCCATACTTCTGGACCGGCCCAACGGGTAAAGGATTCGGGTGAAACTTATATCGGCAGCGTGTAATCTTTTCGAAAATTAAATTCTATTGATCTAAAGGAATAAATTTATAGAAATTTCAAGGGTTTTCTATTAACTAACGACAATAGAAATACTAGTTTTAATTACCGGTTTTTGCACCTAGTTGAGAATTATCACAATAAAAAGGCAAGAAAAGATCGAAATGATTGATATTTTCAATGTCTTGTTTTCATGTTTATAATCATTTCAAGTTGTCTCGGGAGCTAATTACAAGTATTTGAATGTTAGATTTTGTTTTAAGACGTTTTGTTTTGGTTATAAATGTTTGTATTGACTTACGAAAGCTTAAATCATATATTATAGTATGTCTTGTCATCGCAATATTAGTTGAACTTAGAAAGTAATATGAATTCATCTAGCCTATTTATGATGAGTCTATTTTGAAGTTCAGGTTCGTACGTATCATTTATGGAGTTTGAGGCAAATTTTATAAATTAGGCCCCAGTATGGACCTTCAAATTGAATGTGCATTCAAAAACAAAAAACAAAAGACTATCTATAAGAGCTTTATATAGCTAACTGTTAAATTAAATTGGCTACATATGTTTATATTGACTTCTAAATGTTTAAATCATATTTACAGTATAAATATTGCCTTGTCAACATAATATTAGTTGAACTTATTGAATCATATGAATTCACCTAGTTTATTTATGACGAGTCTACGTTGGAGTTCAAAGTCGTACTATGACAATGGAGCTCAAGGCAAACTTTATAAATTGGGTCCCTAATGGACCTTCAAAACGTATGTTCACTCATTTTTTTTATTATTTATAAAAGTTATATGGAACCATCTGTTAACTTAGAACTCAATCATAAAATGGCAAACATAAAATAAATCATACAAAATATTTATACTATAATCAAATAACATGACCAGAAAATGTTCAAAGCAGTCACTTAAATATTACTCGTCTTACGGTTTTAGAGGCAACATATTATTCAAATTTGGATAATTTGATTGTTCAACAATTTAACTCTCAATTAATGACATAGTCAATTCACTCAATCTTTAATGTGTCAGTTGATTGGAGATACGTCTTTATCAACTTCAACTTGAAGATTTCTTCTCGCGGAACTATAATCGATAAAGTTGGCAAAAATATATAAGTATTTGGAAAACAATCATCATTTTTCTTCAAAAATTGGAGGAAATCAACAACCCTCTTTGTTTCACTTGGTAAATAACACATCAAAACTGTCAACTTCAAATATAAATCATTTTCATTCATATTTGAAAGTCCATTATATTTCAAATATTGCTCAAGATTCTCACAAGACTTTAACAAACGGCAACAATCGAATGTTGTAACCTCTACAAATTAAACCAGAGCCCAAAGTTATCTTTATATTGTTTAAATTGTTCAAATCATCGAACTAGTTAATATTTTCCCTTTTAATCAGCTCTAAAAAAATTCAACTGATTGATTTAACTAATCGCTACCACTTTTATCAAACTGCTTCTTTCTTTGAATGGTATGTGTTGACCTCAAAAAATGCTGTCAACAGATACCGGACTCACTCGTGCATGCGCAAGCTAAATTCCAACACATAAATGTGGATCAATGGTAGAGATCACTTCCAAGATTGGATGTGGGAAAAGCTCAAGACATAAAACTTTTTCGTTCGGGTTCCGACGAGATATCTGGGACACGATTGTGTAATAATAATCAACCGTTAAGAACTGGATCTGAAATTTTTATAAACCAGTGAGACAAAATATATTGATGTGAGTGTTTAAAGTTACATTACCACTACATGTTACATGATGTGGGTATTTATAGTATTACAAATGAATTAGTGACCATTGGATCAAATTACACGTGACCTCATCTTTTCGGCAGAGGCGTCACTTCATAGCTATCACCTTGACCTTTATATCTCTTCAAAGCAATAAATACCCTTACATTAACAAGACAAGACACAAATTCACTTTTTACAAAGTCACATCAATCATTCGTACAAAAATCTTCATCATAAACAAATCCTTGCTAGCTTGATCAATTATAAAAGGGAAAAAATGCTTCTTTCTTTGAATGGTATGTGTTGACCTCAAAAAATGCTGTCAACGGATACCGGACTCACTCATGCATGTGCAAGCTAAATTCCAACACATAAATGTGGATCAATGGTAGAGATCACTTCCAAGATTGGACGTGGGAAAAGCTCAAGACATAAGACTTTTTCGTTCGGGTTCTGACGAGATATCCGGGACACGATTGTGTAATAATAATCAACCGTTAAGAACTAGATCTGAAATTTTTATAAACCAGTGAGACAAAATATATTGATGTGAGTGTTTAAAGTTACATTACCCCTACATGTTACATGATGGGGGTATTTATAGTATTACAAATGAATTAGTGACCATTGGATCAAATTACACGTGACCTCATCTCTTCGGCAGAGGCGTCACTTCATAGCTATCACCTTGACCTTCATATCTCTTCAAAGCAATAAATACCCTTACATTAACAAGACAAGACACAAATTCAATTTTTACAAAGTCACATCAATCATTCGTACAAAGATCTTTATCATGAGCAAATCCTTGCATGTGAGCCGTCACAAGCTGGAAAGCCTCTGATCCAGGAGGTGCCTCAATTACTTGGGCCTCGGACTAGCACTACTGTTATCTGACAATCAAGCAGCCATACATATTACAGCAAATGAGGTGTACCATGATAGAACAAAACATATTGAGTTGGATTGCCATGTGGTCAGAGAAAAGATACAAGAGGGCAAGATCGGAACACATTTCAAAATTTAGAAATAAATTTTAAAATTAGATATTATTAAATTGATGTGAGCACGGAGTTGAGTACGTCAAAATCAAGCCTGTGAAATGATCCGTTGATTATCGAAAGAGGTCCGATGACACGATCGATAGCAAAGTGGGTGAAAGAGACGATTGCAACGGGGCGAGTATAAGACGAGTCACCTATTCTCTTCCCCCCTCTCTCATCCCGTCGGGTACTTTTGTTATCTTATCCCATCCTTATTTAGTTAGTAATATTATTACTTTTTTTTTTCAATTTATTAAGAACATCATGTACTCTTTAAAAGTGATGATAAATTGGTGTAGATTAGAAGTTGATAAAAGTTTCGAGTCAAAATCAACAATTAGCTTAACCATACATTTTATAGGATTCACAACTTTTCATTAACACATTTCATTAATTTTTATCAAAATCTAATTTGAATCTACACTAAACTGGCATTTTTGCTTGCAAATTGGTATGGACATTTAAACGTCTTATTGCCATTTTTTTAATTGAAAGATCAAGAGCTACTTATCGAGACTTTGAACTATTCGGACACATACTATGTGAAAGTTAGAACGATGATTAAAAAGCTATTAGTTGAGTTTTGATCTTTACTAAGTTTTGATCTTTACTCATTGAAATTATGCAACGGGTTCTCATGCTCTGCTTACAAGTGATTATGAATTTGGTTTGAAGTGCTTATGCTCCATTAAAGATAGTAACGAATCAAATAAAAGTTAAAATTAATGGGATCAGACGGCGATTGGTGCTTGAGTGCAAAAGGAGAAGGGAGCTAGACTTTAAGACTCACCGATTCATATATTTTGGTGAACATAGATACAATTGAAGTCTAATTTACATTTTGATATAAAGAATTATCCAACTATAAATAATCATAAATCTCAAAAAATAATGTCTCAAATCTAACAAGGCAAGTATACCTTTTGACTCGTACGATAAATCGGCATTCAACTGGTTTCCCAATCCGACCGGCGGAGGAAGCTTCACCATCCATCACTCTTAACGGAGGGCGCAGATCTTGCTTCTCCGCTACAGATGGTTGTGCCGCCGCCATGTAGGCCCCTTCAAATGAAAAGACACTGCCACGTAGGATATTTAATGTTTTATATATAGAAAAAGTGGGACCCGCACGTGTTTTTGCCAGAGAGGCAGATATTTATTCTTCTAATTAATCAGTTTCTTCTGACAATGAGATTCTCTCTTTCTTTTCATGCACCGTGCGCATGAATAGCATTATTCTAATTATAAATTTTTTTAATAATTGTTAAAAGAAAAGGATAATTAATTATCCACGTGGCAACATGATTTTCTTGAGATGAGAAAGTAACGGTTCTGCCATGTAGGCACGGATGGTTACAGCCGTTGGATTGATGATTAGATCTGACGGTGATGATTGAGTTTCTAAGTGATAGATAAATCGTTGCCGTCCAGTCCCGTTCTGGAGTGGGTTTCACGTGAGTTGAAAGGCAACAAAAAAGGTATAGAGCAGAAACAAAGTGCAAAGAAAACTGACCGATTTTTTCATTTCTAAATTCAGACCGGTAAAGCCTTCGCGCTGGTGAAAATCGTGTCAATCCGGCGGTGACTGTGAATTCTCGCCGGGTGGAGAAGAAATCTTATAGAGTTATGGAAAGAAGCAGAGATTTGAGGAGAGTGAGCATGGCTGTTATCAACGGGGTATCGAAAAGACGACACAAAACCAACAACATCCGTGATTCACATGGTTAGAAAAATCTATGGAAATAAATTATATATTGATATGTTCCTTTAATTTCAGAATTTTGTGTTATTTTTTTTAATTTGTTTGTTGCTTGCAGAAGAAGATGGAGAAATGGAATTACAGGAAAGAGGGCGAGCACAGAAGAAGAATACGAGTCGAGAGGTTTCGAAGAGAAGAAGGGTAGAGAGAGATACACACCATGGGAGAGCTGGTGGAAGTAACCGAGAGGTGGAGACTGGAGGTGGAGATGCGGATTGCAAGGATGACAGTTGTGAGGAAGACTACGAGGAGGAAGAGAATGGAAGAATTCGTCGTCTTAATCAGATGGATCGACTGGGGCCACCGTACAATAGTCAGAGTCAGCGGCGGAGGCTTCGTACCTTACGGTCATCGCCGGCACTGAGGACAGTCTCCGATGAGATTATCGGCGTTCCAATTCCCAGAAGAACTCGCTCTGGTATATTACTAAGGATGCTTGAAACTTATTGCTATTAATGAAATTGTTCGATTGAATATTTATGTATTATTTCAATTTAATCAGGTTATAATCAATTGATTTACTTTTTTCAGCTTCGACAAAAAGGATGCACGAGTACTGCAATTCAGAGAGTGGGGGATCCGAGGAAGACCTAAGTTACAGGAGACTTTCTTCGGCGGCGGCGAATCCGAAGGGTGGTGACACTGTCGCTCCATCGTCTTCGGGTGGTTGTTCGAAGGAGAAGATACTCAACTTTTCTGTATGGATTTTACTTTTTCATTATTTTGGTTCTCAGAATTCAGTATTCACATCTCAAGTTTCATTTAATGAAATTAACTGGGTGAGATTTCTTGTTGATAATTTTGCAGAAATCATCCGGCCCTAAAATTTGCTTTCCGAAAAGTTTTTCCAATTCCAGGCATTCTTCATTGATTCAAGATGATGAGATAGAGGTTGCCGAAGCTCTGTTCGATCTGCTGAAGCAATCTCAATCCTCCAAAAAGCAAGGAAATCTTGATTCAGATAGCAAAAACAATGCTGGTGATAAATCTTCTCAGACATCAGATTTGTCTCGTGACGTAAGCTCATCTTTCATCACATTGCTAGATGATGGTGAGTTTATTATTTTTTTGATTAATTTAGTTTGTAAATTGCTTCCTCTACAAGATTTTCATAATTTTTCCAGCTGAAAATTTGGTGAATACAGGCTTAAGGAGGGATAAAGCTGGGGATGATACTTTTCACGTTCAAAATGGGCAATCAATGGAAGTGGATACTAAAACAAAGGAGAAATTTCCAAGTAACACAGCAGCTCAAAAATCCACTTATGATGGTGTAGTAAATAAAGAGGAAATGGTGGATCGAAAAGAAAGTGAATCATCACCATGTGCCAAAGTCAATGTAGATGAACCAATGGATTCGACAGGGACAAAAGCGTGAGCATCCCTGAAGTTTCCTTTCCCTTTTGCTTCTTTTTGCTCCTTTCCTTTTTATTCCATCTTCATGACACATTTTAACTATTTCTCTTCTCGGTCTGAATAGGAAGACTAAGGCAATGGAGGTGGAGACTACTCGAGAGACCAAGTTCGGGATTGATTTGATGGTGAGAGGGGTTTAAACTTTTTTTCTTTTTTTGGTAATTTGGTTTGTGATTTCTTTTTAATTGCGAGTATTCTGAAGATGGTTGCGTTTTAATAGGCTCCTTCGCCCTTGCCTTCGTCCGCTGAAAGAGATGGGTTGATTTGCAAAGTGTACGATCATAAATGTACGAGCCATAATGTTCAAATGGTGCGTAATCTCTCTGTAGCCTCTTTTTCCTAGATTATGATTTTATTTTTGCAATTTGACTGAAAATATTATCCGCTTATTCATTAAGAAGTGAAAAATCCTTGATTGTTTACTAGGATGATCCATCAGCAGTTGCAATGCCTGAAGAGGAAAAAATGGGAAGAATTGGTATTAAGCAAGAATCGCAAAACCTTTATAGCAGTGGCCCAAGTAAACCACAGCAGCAGGGCGGGAAGCAGCGGAAAACTCAGTGTAAAATCCTTTCGGAAATTTCTAATCCAGTGCATGACCTAGATGTTTTGCAGTGTTTCTAGAATTAAATTCGATGAGTATTTGGATTGTCCTTTTTGTAGTGCAATCTTCTTCATTGGCTTTCTCAATTGCTACGAGTAGCTGGCCTGGTGTTCTTTCTCATTCGGGGTAAACCTATTACGTCCTCTGTCATTTCTCACCAGTTGGCATAGCCCATTGCTCAACAAGTTATTTCATTTGCAGACTTATGCCTTCTTTGCGGACAGACAATCCCATAAATGGAAGTGCCAGATCTTCAACTGCATTTCAGGTGTCTTTTTTTCTTCTCTTTTGTGATTACTTTACTTGTTCCAACATGATTTTTCTCCCTTCAACCTCGTGATACTTTTTTGTTTATTTTGACGTGTTTAAATTATTTGCCTTTTTAATTTGTGTTGAACGTGAAAATGTGCAGCTACCTCCATTTAAACTCTCACAGCCTCAGCCAAAGAGATGCGCAACACATCAATGTATCGCATGGAACATTTGTTATCATCAGCAACTTACTGAGAAAGCTCTGTGGTCTGGAGCAGCTGGTCCTACTTTATGTGGAGCTAAGACATCAAATCTTAATTCTATGCAACCAACACAGAAGTTGATGCTTGAAAACAAGTCACGAGTAGACTTCTTTCCAGGAGATCAGAATTCGACAACTAAAGGAACCAATGGAAAAGACAAAAGCTCGGAAGCTGTTGCAAGTTTGGATAATGCACAGAGTAGAAATCATGTTCTTCAACAAGCTCCACAGCAAGTCCATGCTGGTAATTTGATGGTTAGTTTCACTGTCAATAACTTTCTTATTAGTTTATAAATCTTATTGTTAAGTTGCCCAATTACAAAGAGAACAATTTCGAAGATATATGATAATATCTTCATTGACATGTAGCATGGCCCTGATTTGATATTTCCACGTGGTGATCGTCAAGCTGCAGTGGCAGCTACGAATAATAGTTCTGGACCTCCTCAATCTGCTTCTATCATGGACGATGCATCTTTGTCTACTAATTTTTCCTCGGGACTCTCAGTATTGAGCTTTAATCATTCGAAATTCCCTTCCAATGAAGCATCCCCATACAGTTCCAACATTGAAATGCCTCCTCCTAGAGGAACACAGGCCCCAGTTGTGCCTTTTCTTAACGGTTATTATTCTTTGCCACCATTCAGTTTTCCTCAAAATCAGCCACAGTTGTCCCATCCTCGCGTTCTAGTCCAATCAGCTCCACAAGATACTCTCACATCCAGTGATGTGTCATCCCACAAATCACAACATGGTGATCAACGAACCGGCATAAAAATCAGTGGCAATAGCTTTCTCGTGCCAACTGTAAATTCAGATCAGCCAGAGAAGCAGCAACACCTGCCATCCCATTCATCTAGCAAGTCTGACACTGATATCAGTAGGAAAAGTAGTGCAGCAATTGCTGATAGTGCATTATCTCAATCTCTGACTACAAATAATGTCCCTAACTTTTTAATTCCAACGAATTTTGCTCTGTTTCCTCCCGGGAAAATGAGTGGTGGTGCAATAGGCAATAAACACGATGATCCGCAGAGGCAAGGATCTAACAGTAGAGTTGACGTTATCCCTCAAGCATTTTCCTTGTCATTTGGTTCAAATGCTTCTACAACTACAGCAATTAACTTCTCATCCATTGCACAAAATTCTGCAATCTTCCAGATGCTTCCTGACATGGCTCGGTATGGGTATCAGATGGCACCTAATGCCCAAATGGTGCAACAACCTAAGAATTCGCAGGTACCAGAAGGAAAAACTACACCTGGTTCAAATAATACTGTTGATGGACAAAAAGTTATATTGGGGAAGCCTCCGACAAGTGGTAAATCTCTCATGGGAACTTCAGTTTTTGATGGTTCATCTCGAACAGTCAATTTTCTCCCTATACCTGTTGCTGGAAATCAACCTATTCCTTCATCCTCAGCTGCAATCACATATTTTGATTCTGTTAACGAACTAAATTCAGGACAGCGCCAGAACCAGCAGCAACTGATGCATCTTCAGAAGCAGCAAATGCAGCTGATTGGTCACATTAAGGAACCAACATTTGTCCCTGGTACTTTTATTACTGGCAGTGTCCCAAATAACAACCGTGTTAGCTCACAAATTTCTGTGCATCAGAACATTTCATCCCTATCGACTCCATGGCACAACTTGCCTAGTACAACGGTTCCAGGAGTTTCATCTGCACCTGCTACTTCAAGCCTCATAAACATTCCCCAGCGACAACCTAGAAATTCTCAAGGCCAGACACAGATATCTTTCCGGAGTAGTTTAGACTCAGCTTCATCATTTCAAGGACAACAGTCTGCGGTGAACGATCCGGCAGCATCCTCAACAGTTGGATCTCCATCTAATTCTCCTGTTTTAAAAAGCACGGAGCCTTCTCCAAATGGACCGAGCGAGAAATCTTCCCCAACTTGTGGAAGGAATGTACCGCCAATTTTAAGCTCGTGCCCCGGCCAACTGTCAGAGCTCAAGTAATAAATAAGTGCATTGGAAAACTCCTTGTTAGAAGAAACAACAATACTCGGAAGGGATGAAGGTTGGCATCACCGCATCAGTAAAGTGAATGAAACTCAAATGGCTTAGTATTTTTCAAATATAGAAATTTTGAAATTTAATATAAGTTGACACCCGAATCTTGATTATTATTAATCTGGTTATGACAAGTATACAATAGACTAATTTGTTATAATTCTATCGTAGAAGTTTGTTCTTCGTTAGTTTCTTCATCTTAAATCTGCTGTTTTATTATACATTCAAATAGGCAAATTATGTGATTTTTCATCAGCCTCGAGTCATTCAAGAATGTGAATTTTTGGTTAGTCTCGGTGCATTAAAACTAGGTTATTCACCATTGTTAGATGTATATTAACTTCGCCACAAACATGGAGCTCCACAGTCTATTTGTATTCCCAACATTCGATATATATAAAAAATAAGGACATATTTGGTATGCAATATGAGAGTATTAACTTCTTTTTTCTTTAAAATCATTAAGATATTGTTCGGTGCTGCATACCATTTGTCATAACCGTTACTTAAAATTGTGCACGTGTCAAATTTGATAAAAATAATTGAATTGGAACTGCATGTGAACATGTGTTTTGCCGTTATAACTTGACCTGAAAATTGTGCACGTGTCAAATTTGATAAAAATAATTAAAACTGCATGGGAACATGTGTCTTGCCAGGTGATTCAATGGTTTGAATCAAAGAAAGAAACTAACTTGCCTTGGCAAATTGGTAAGTTTATCTTGTACAAGACGCATGTTCACTTCACCAACTTTGTGTAGTACTGCTAAATCAATGGCTACCAAATATAACAAATTTATTAAACTTCACATGCATAAGAAAGTTACATCTGCGTTAAATAACTCTTAATCACTACTTTAACTTCCGGGGACGATTAGATATAGCATCATGACTCGTGTAGCGTATGCAAAATGACAATGTTTCTGCATTGTGCGTAGCTACTTTCCAAGGAGAGAAGCCAAGTTGAGCTCGACGTCTTCTTTTGCTTTCCGATCAAATGGTTCATTACCGATGTATAGATCTAGGATTGATCGACACAAGAGTTTGCTCTCTATACTTCCAACCTCTAATCCATCAACTGCATAATGCAGATGAAAGCTTGATTTATATAGTTGTTATGACAAATAAATTGCAAGATGAAAAATTACAATATTTAAGAACATTTATTAGGCGTGCACATTTAGTACCACGTTTGGTAAGATAAATTAAGAGACTATTGGAAAGTATTATTTTAATAAAGAAAAAGAGACTGTGACTATATCAAGATCAAAATGATGCGTTTTTAAAAGAAATAACTGGAAAATGATAATCTTACTTGTAGTACGAAGAACGTAGCCCTGTTCCCTTGACAGATCAATTATGGATCCCCGAGGTATTTTGTACTCATCTTTGAACTGGGAAGTGAATCTGTACACGAAGGGCCGCCATATTAGGCTTATAAACAAATGAAACAAGCATTCCAAATTTCCAATCACGAACTAGACAAGTTTCAGTTTCCTATTGATGTATCCCAAATCATATTCTTTAGTTATCTTACAATACTAAAAATTATCAGCAGGCCAAAAACCCGTGTCAATGAAGAATGGCAACATAAGACGTAAAGAGTAGGCAGGCTTACATTCAAAAGGGCAGTCTTACCACAGCATCAAAAGGTACCTTTAATCCAAAACCCTTATTCATTTCCATGCATGATGAAGTTAGGATGGAGGGTTGTGTTCAATAAGAACACTTCTAACATAAGAACTTCTCAGATACTAGGAACAGCTATTTTCCAAGTACTTTAATGTGTAATATAAAAATTCAATTGGTAGAGATGTACTAGAGTGAAAACAGCATTTTACCGTTGGAGCAACTCTTTGTCCTCAGTCCCAAACTTCTTTAATCTGCTACCAACAGACTCCTCGAAAGCATTCCTCACGGATCGAATACTCAATTTTCCATAAACTATTTGAAGCCTAACAGTCATGCGTACATCACTTTCCATGAGGTCCTCCTCTAACTGTTTGTTTCCCTTCAATCCAGTAGTAGAAAGTGCTCCATATTTCTCACCAAGAAACTTCTTTACATCACCATCATTGGCATATACACCTATAAAAATGCCAAAAAATATTTGGGGAATGCTCAATGATTATGATCGTGATTTAAGAAGTCTAAAAACCAACACTATGCATCTCTCATCTATATGTTGAACACTAAATTAAATACATAAATATGTCATCTCTCTGATATCATAAGCTTCTAAAATAAGGCGATTCAACGTGGCAAACAGCACCATTGTCAATTTATGAAAATTGTACACTTGTTTTGGTGAAAAAATGAATCTATCATGCAGGTGATGGATACATTGAAGAGTAAATCCAAATAAATAAACGTGTCCCTTTCTTGTGACTTAACCTTTTAGACGAGGTGATTCACCACTTGGCAAAATATTTATGACAATTCAAATTGTTTGGAATGTGCAATATCATTGTAGATTGAACTAGTATATTATATATCATTACAAAGTATAAATTACACATATAAGAAAGGATATCAAGAATCCTACATGGCCTTTTGAGGTTTTTGGATTCCTAGTTGATATTAGTACAACAAATTTATTTCCTTAAATTCATCAAAACTCATATGAAGTTCACGCTGTATAAAAATAATGGATATTTTGCGTTTAAATTGTAAAGAAAAAGGTAAAATGTGGTACCATAAGCATAGACATCGATGTTTTTCAACCCTAAGAAAGCTTTTCTCCTTAACCCAATTCCAAGGAGCTGTTGAGAATCTTTCAGAACGGCAGGAAAAGACATTCCGGTTCTTGATTCAGTGACCGGAGCAGAGTTTTCAGCGAGAGAAAGAGAACCCCACATGGGAATTAAGTTATTTTTTGTTGAGAAATTGGATGCCAAGAAATTTAGAGCGTCTTGAAGAAATGGGTTGTTTGGGTTCTGGGAAATGGCGATGGCAGCACCGGCGGCGGTGATTGCGGTGGCAGCGATGGCGATCGAGCTTCCACCGGAGAAGGGGCGGCGGGAGGCATTGGATGTAGCGGAGAGCGGTGGCTTTGGGGGCTGAGAAAACAAGAATGGGAAGCGGAAAGAAACCATTTTTAGTGATTGACAATTTGTAGTTTTGAGGTAGTTGTCTTGTCTGGGTATTTTTTTTCAGGGGGAAGTCACGTGTTAAGCGCGTGGTATTTGTAGGCTGGGCTAGAAAATTTCTTGGACTCTATTGGGCCCAGAAGAGGTCCGGTTCATTACTTCGGCCTTAAGCAATTGCTCAATTTTTCCCACGGGAACAATACATTAAAAAAAGGAGGGAGGCCGGGGGGGGGGGGGTTTGACCCCAACCTTGATGGCCCACCACCCGCCCCTAAAGCATTGTGAATGAGGTAAATCGGGGGATGTGTCTTATCATGCCAGGGTATAAGAACTGTCATACTAGTGCCCACAAAGAATTCAATTTCATACATTGTAAGATGCAGAAATCGAACACTCACACTGTGGCTGTCAGTTCAGCAAAGACTACATCACTCCCGTCCTTTGCACCACTGAGCTATGCCCCGGGAGCAATAATACATAAATCCCACATATTAAAATCACATTTCAAAATTAACAAACCTATTAAATTATTTCAAAATTCATGTGTTAATTACAATTAAATATATATAATATATAATTAATTATCCCTACCTCACCCCATACGGCCACCACCCACCCCACCAAAAATTCCCAAAAAAATCAAATTTGAAAATCACACCACCCTACGGACCCACCCCATACCACCTTCCAAAAAAATTTCAGTAATTAAAAACTCATACCCCTAATTCATGGATCTACCTACCCCACCCCTACCTAGCAAAAACTTTTCAAAAATTAAAAATTGGAAATCACACCCCAATCCATAGATCCACCTACCTCACCCCTACCTTGCAAAAAATTCCTAAAAACTGGAAATCACACCCCCAATCCATGGATCCACATACATCACCCCTACATTGCAAAAAATTTCCAGAAATTAAAAACCGGAAATCACACCCCCAATCCATGGATCCACCTATCCCACCCCTATCTTGCAAAAAAAAATTCAAAAATTAAAAATATCAAGTCACTGAAGTGTCATCCGTGACTAATTGTGATTAATTATGTGTTAATTGTGACTTAATCACATACCGTCACAATTGAGATTGACTTGGTCACAGACAGTCACAATCGATCACAATTAACACAGAATTGGTTACAATCAATTACAATAAACACATATTTGGTCACAAATGGTCACTACAAACAAATCTGCTTACACCACGAACAAGCACCACAATTCACCACCACTGCCACCTTCAACTCAAATTTACGACCAATACCGTCAAGAAAATCAGGAAAACCAACTTCGATCAAACATAAACAAAATGTGGTGGCATACAATTATGGTTTATGCTACGAAGTATTGCAATAACTCAACACATTGATGCCGAAGTATTATAACTACAATTATAAACGAAATATTACAATAACTCAGTACCATTGAAGCCAAAGAAGAGACAAAAATTGTTTACAAATTTATGAATACAATTTATTCATCCATAGTTATAATCATTACTCTTCTCTCAAAATCCTAAGCTTGCTCAATCGCTGCCAATAGCCCTCCAGTTTCACAATTGGAGGCACTTGATGATTTTGCCGTGTGTAGGTCTTGTATCAGTGTTGATGAAAGTCCAAGATAGCATTGTTAGAACTTTAGGAATTGCAAACCCCCTTAGTAGACATCTTTCTCATGTAGCATGACAAAAAAATTATGCCAATTTAGAATATTATTAAATGACAGATCATAAAAACTAGAGAGTATCACTGCAAGCAAACATCCAAAAAAAGTTAAGTCAATTAATTAGATTTGAGTCATGGAGAAAAATGAATAAACATTTAAATACATGAAATCTTGTAAGATAGATTATTCTCAATAAACCTCAAAAAATTTCTGCAAACCAAAACCAAAAAAGAAGAATGATAAGAAAATGGGAAACAAATCCATATGATAAGAAGGTTACACTTGGTCACAGAAGTTCACCACAAATAAATGCACACACCGTAGACCAGCACCACAACTTATCACCACTGCAACCCAAAATAGCAAGACATACCTTGTCTCGAGTTTTCCGATGCAACTATAGTGTCAACTACTAATTTCGATATAAATGAAATCCTATTCAACACTAATTATAATGTAGTGCATTCAAGTAACAACCCAGAAAACTCAAGTTCATCAACTGGAAGTGATTTGAATTCGAAAACTATTTCAATAACTCCAAAACGGAAAAGGCCAAAAGCCTCGAAGTCAATTCTACCCCAAACAAATTCAGAATTAGAGTCACGACGATGCAAGCACCGCAAAACAGATCCAAAATCGGGCTAAGCATCAAATTGGATCTGGTCCAAAATCACCCCAAAAATCATCTTGAAACTATCACATACACCACAACAAGTATACAGAATAATCAAAACTCACATACAAAACAGAATGGAACTGGAACGAGAAGAAAGTACATCGTCGTCCCTGCACATCGACGAGCGTCGTCACCTTTGCGCAGCGGCGCCTACTCAATCGCTTCGCGTGGCTCTGTACTTGAGGCACCGCACAACGAGCACAGCGCCGCGCATAGTGGCAATGTCATCGCCTGATGTACGGGCGTTGCTGCTTCTGTGTCATCGCCCATTGTGCGCTAGCAGTGGTCCTTCGACGACGATCTCTCCACGGTGGCTTCCGGTGGAAAATGAGGAGGGAAGGATAGATAGAGAGAGGGAGGGGTGGTTTGGTTTGGTTGGGGTGGGGTGGGGTGGGGTGGGGTGGTTATATAAATTTATTTTTATAATATTAAAAATTAAATTATCACCTATTTTTTGTTTAAACAACTTTTAAACATGAATTTTGAATGATATATTTTATATGTAGGGTTTGGGCTAATTTTTCTTTTTCCCAAAACTCAGTGGTTGGCTTATTGGACTAATTAAAGGCCCAGAATCGAGTAAAAGTAGTTGGTTGAGGACTTGGTCTATTACATACCCTTCTCTCTCTTATTAGAATGACTCGAAAGGATTGATCTCTCCTACCAATAGCTTTTTTTTAGCCATGTTTGGTGGCCATTTTTTGGAGAAACATTATTTTAAATAGTGATTTTTTTGAAAATGTATCATTAAAAAGTAAGAAAATTTTTGGATTTACGTGTGGAATATTTTATTGTATGAATGTGTGGTTGACGATCAGAGGAGATGAAGAAGGTTTTGCTAAAAATCAAATTTTTAATAGATTTTGATAAAAGTTAATAAAATGTGTGATTAAACCAAATATAAACAAAATTCATGAATTTGGGATGTAGGACTTGAGCTGAAAGTTTAATTGTGGTGCATGTGCTCTATCTTCCGCACCTGGTTGTAGACTGGATTTATCAACATCGGCCTCCACCACCATTATCGACTATCCTCGGATAATTATATGGTGGCATTGCACGATGCCTTCTATGTTTTTCAATGCCCAACATTTTTAAGTATAAATGTGATATGAATATATCATTGGTGCTATAGCACCCATCTAGGTAACATGTAAGTGACATGATATCTTAAATGTGAGTCATATCTCTATATTTTAAGATGATTTATCAATTAATAATATTTGCATTACATTTAAAATGAAGTTTGATATTAACGGAGCTAAGTAGCATTACTCTATATTGACGGGCTCTAATTGAGCCAGGTTGGTATATGTACTAAAATATTTGGGTAGGCTCAATACATACTAGGTCCAGTATTAAGCCACATTCAAAAGCCCATATTGACAAAAATGCAGGACAAATTGGGCCAATTCACGAATAAATTCTCCAAGCCCAAACTGTCAGGTTTAATTGGCAAGAAATGTTAGGCCTGATAGAGCTAGTCCAACATCTTTTTTTAAAAGCCCATTTAATGGGTTGGGCTGACCCGAAGCCCATCGAGAAACCTTCCCTCTGTCGAAAGCGAGACACGCATTATCTATATTATCTATCATTATCTCCCTTAGAAAAGACTTTATAAATAAATAAATATATTAATCTTTTATTCATCATGCCCATGCATTTTCTAAGGGCCCTTTGTTTAGATGTACCTTTTTCTACTTATTTTTTTTTTTTTTACGTATATGTTGGTTTTATGCGAATAATAATTTATTTCTTGAATATATCTATTAAAAAAATGGATTTCAGTTGTAATCTTTTTGATTGAATTGTGAAATATTTTTATAGCATTCCTATTGAAAGGAGACTCAACTAGTGAATAAAACAAAAAAAAGTACCAAAATATTGAAAACCAATAATACTCTTATTGGAAGTTGGAACAATATCAAACTAGCGACTAAAACAAAAATTTGAAAACCGTAAAAAAAATAATAAACTTTCAAAAAAAAATCTTTATTCAATAACTACGATCACCACTCCTCGCGATATTTTGATAAGTTAAAAAAAATAAAAATAGA
>CAIGRP010115985.1:0-15097 GCA_903798385.1 Fraxinus cuspidata | reverse complement strand
ACAAAATTCTATTTTAGTTACAAGTTTTTACAATCATCTCAAATTTTGTAGATTCGGTTAAGGTCTTGATATTTGAAATCAAATTAATTCAATCTCTGTGGGAATAATATCCGGAATTCTCAATTCCACTTTATTACTTGTTACGAACTATACACTTGTGGTATTTTAAAATGAACAAATATTTTCGTGAACACTTGTACAGATGAAAGGCACAACAATTTGCATAACTGCATTACATATGACACGTGTCAAATAATCTCTGTGTCCAGCAAAAAATTATAGAACATAATGAATAATAATGCAAGATATGTTGTGAAACAGTAAAATAGACATCGTGACAAGTGATGTGAAAAAACCTGAATGAATACATATATCGACACAAGTAGCACTTGTTACAGTACATGCTATAATACACAAACTAGAATAAGTAATGACTTGAATCTATTCATATAAGGAAAAAAGTATCACCTGTTGTAGGTAATAAATTGTAATGCATGCATGCTATGTTGCGTGTAAAGAAATAATGTATCATTCTTGCGAACTTGGCCATGTGTTCAAACGTTTAACATTCTACACAATATAAATTTGTTGCGTTGATTCACAATCAGCACGTGCCATGTAATCTAGAATTTAAATTATCACGAGTACTACAGATGGTGACTAATTCTATGTGGCAAATCAAGGGAAACATCCTTCTTTTTCTTCAATTGAAACCTGAACATAATTATCTACCATGGATATAGTCTAATTTTGGATTTATATTTTTCTTTTTCTACTTTCATTTCCAAAACCAATATACTTTTTCACCTTCCACTTCTTTCATCTCATTCTCATATAAAGAAATAGAACCTTTATCTTCTATTTCATCTTCTGTTGCATCCAAATCTCAATCAAAATCACACAGAATATGAGATGTTTTTCCATTTTCCAACTCATGTTCAACATCACATAAATCAGTAACCAAAGTCGATATCTGTTCACAAGACCATAACAAGGATTTTTGACTTCCACTTCAAAATGTACGTACAAAACTCATCGATTTGGATTTTGCGAAGAGCAAGATAACAACTTCTGTTACAAGGTTAGAGTTTAAGAAGAATCACTGTTAATCAGTTTACCATGAAATTTTTTTTGAATATTGAACAAGAAATCAATATAGAAACTAATAAAATCTTAGGGTCCCAATATATTTAGAGAAGAATTTGAACGAAATTTGAAGATGTGGGAGAGTAATTATGAACTTGAATGGAGGAAGTATGGAAATGAGATAAATTTCAGGGTTTGAAAGAAAATGAGGTTTGGAGTCGAGATTGAGTGATTTTGTCCATGAATGTAATATTAATTATGTAAGAGAGAGGTGTTGGAGATAGGTGATAAATGATTTTTATGCTTTATTATTTTCAGTATTTGTGGAATATAAGTGAAAAAGGTAAAAATGGAATAAAATGTGTACATTGTGTAATTTCCACAATTTTTTTATTATTTTTAAGAATTTTATATCATTTATATTAAGTTATAATTGGGGAAAATATCATATGTGAGAGATGAACAATTGTGAGAACAATTTAGAAAGGAAAAAAGGATTTATAGTCAAGAACTGATTTTTTGAAAAAAGAAAAAAAAAAAAAACCATGTGGGAATTTAGCCACTGGGTTGGAAACTGAAAGAGAGTTTAATAGCTTGGTTAGTTTTTTCTTTTCTTTTTTTTTCTAATAATTTACTGGGTCGGCCCTCATGAATTGTCGAGCTAGACAATAAAATTCCGTACAACATGCACATGGTGGGCCCGTTCTTGAATCAAACCAAACAAGACCAAACTAATTTTACCGAAAAATCGTTATTTACATCATTATAAAATATTATTTCATATTTTACTATGCTATGTTAATAAAACTAAAAATAATTGTTGACATATCAAATATATCTAAAAAATACAAATTTGATAGATTTTTTTTTTCTTTTGTCAGATTTCTTTTTTTTCAAAAACTGATGAACTCGAATTGCAATTGCAATTTTTTGTCAGATTTTTTTTCCTGTTATCATAGTATCCTAGATTATATATCAGCTATTAAACGAACATATAGAAACTAAAACATAAACTTGAGAAAAATATCATCCCGATATATAATAAGTACATGATGCAAAAAAGTTCGCTGCAAATACATTACGTAGCTTCAAACATATTCTCACTGACAACTGCAACTCAATTGCCATATCACATATCCTTTGATTTGTACGATGACGATAGTATAGTTGAAAATAGAATTGTTAGCCATATTCATATGCAATGTCACATTATCAAAGAATGAGGTTTATATGAATTTACATAAATAAAAGTCTCCAAAATATATAAACAAGAAGAAGAGACTTATACCACAGTTATAAGACAAATATATTAAATCCTCTAACCACTCAACAATGTGAGTAAAGAAAATCCATAGTCTTTTAGAGTGAAATATGATGATCAACATATACATTTCATGTCCAAATTTGAGCTTTGTACATGCGGTATAATCGTTGTAGCAAAATAGTCGTCTTGTGTTGATTATAGGTATGAAGCATGTGTCCCAGTTGTGGGTACCCTGGATTTGAGCTCAACTGCACAATCAACGGATACCCAGTACTTCATTTACTTGGAAATGGTGTTATGGTAAAACATTTCATATGAAACCCGTTCTTTACGAGCATATGATTGTGCAGTTTCAAGTTCGAATGGAGGTAGTTTTTCATTGATTAGAAACATATCAACACTTTCAGAAAAATTCGATTATGTTAATGTTTTGAATCTGTATTTGTTATCCAAACACATCAACACTTCCATAATCTGGATTTTTTGGAGAGTGATTCTCGATGGAGTTGATTTGGGAGGAAGATGAAGAGACTCCAAATTAGGGATTCGATATTAATCACAACATTAAGGGCTTGTTTGTTGGAGTAAATTAGCTACCTTAATTATAGGTCTATATAATTTAAATAGGTTTCGTGTTTTGTTTTTACTATAATTTTACAGTATTGATGGAGAGAAAAGCATCTCAAAGTAATGTTTAAATATTTATTAAAAAACAGATGTGGTATAATTTCCACTAATTTTACTCCATACTTTGTAATTCTGACCTAGAATGCAATACTATTACCAAACCTCTCTGTTCGTGAAAACGTTTTGGTGTGAATTGGACAAAGCAACAAATACTAAGTCAATTGTTACATTTAAAGTTGTTGATGTACAAATATGGTACATAAAACTTAGGCCACTGTTCCAGTAAATTATCACCCAACCCCCCTTTCTCTGAAATTCCAGTAAAGTCTCCATCAAAATCTACTCCCTATTAAGATTCGCACCCTTGTAACTTAGCTGAAATGCACTGGATAATCAATCGGTGCATTTCTGCACCACCATACACTTCCAATTTATCACTTTCTCTATCCACAAAGAAATGTGTTTACATAAAAAGCATTGATATAAACAACAGTGATTTGTGTAATATAAGTAGAATAGAAATGAGAAAAAGTACAGTTACAGTAACTTTCTTAGCATTGCTTTTGATTAGTTCAACCTTAGTACAATCGAGAACTCATCCAAAAGATAATCGTCAGAAGATAAGGGAAATAGAGGAAAAGAGGAGTCGAAGAAGTGGTGGTGGCTGGGGAAAGTGGGAGGTCAAGGAGAGGCAGCGGCGGTGGAGGAAGATCAAGAAGTGGATCATCAAATTGTGATCCTTTGCAATACTTATTTGGAAATTGTGGTCAATGGCTCCTAACAGGTGACAGCCCGTTTCAGTCGAGGTCGTCGCCTTCCAGGACTCTGCCATGACCATCGAGTCTATCGCCACTAGTACTTTCTCCTCCACCAATAGTGTTACCACCACCTTTAGTAACTTCACCACCACTTGTACATATACCGCCACTTTCACCACCACTCATACCCCTCATGTCTCCTTCTTTGCCACCTTTAGTGGCATTCTCAAAGCCATCGGTAGTTTCTTAACCTCCACCAACCTATCCTCCACTTGTCTCTCCCCCAGCAGCCTTTGCCCTCCCAACATCTCCACCACCTCAACCGTCATGTCCACCCCCTATACCACAACTATTAGAACTAGGGTTCTATTAGAAATGTTATTTGGAATCCTATTCAAAATCTATTTGACAAATTCTAGTTGAAATTCCATTTGGAAGTCCGTTTGAGAGTTGAAATTTGCATTGTACTTAAACAGATCTGTTAGGTACTTAATGTAATTGGCTATTTTTTTAACAAGAAAATGACTACAGTTGATATGTTGTAAAAGTCAAGGAGTAGTGTTCAATTAGTATAAGTTGTGATATTTTAGGTCTAAGGTTCGAGAATAGAAAAGAAGAAAAAATCGTACCGCAATTTTGCTACACCATCGCCAAGGCTTGGCTCAAACGTCAAAAATAGAAATTTTATCGCCCGATTGTCGCCTCACCTTCGTTTGAGCAACAACTTGTAAAATTATCTGTTTCACAATCCAAATACCAAACTACTACTTTCTTCATATCTATCATAGTTTTGAAGATTAACGGAATGTAACTAGAGTTCCAGTCGTTGAAGAAAGTAGTGTTCTTTGAGAATTCACGGGAGATAGAAGATTTCACAAAACTAGGAGTCGTTGCAGGAGAGCACAATGCAGAAGAGCTTTGAAAATTGCAGCTGGGAGTTCGTACATGAGCACAGAATGTAGGAGACCTATAGGAATTGCAGCCAGGAGATCACATAGTACGTGTCATCGTATAGTCTGATAGACTGTAAATTATAAATCGTTTATAGTAGATTGTTAACTAGTAAAGTTCCCGGAGTTTTTACCCTGAGGTTTCTCTGTGATCATACCATGTGTTATTTATTGCTTTATTTGTTGGTTTTATATTCTGTGGTATTCAAATATAATATAAATTGAACTGTTTGCATAATTATCTAGTAGTAATTAATTGGTGACTTTTGTTGGTTAATTATAATTTGTTACTGCATTTACACCTATTCACCCCCACTCTAGGTATTGTTTTGGTCGAACTACGTGTTTTTCAATTGGTAGCAGAGCCTTAATTCAATTACTAACCCTTAATATATTCTAGATGAGTGAGTCAATGCATGTGCTTCCATTTTTCGACGGAAGCAACTATGCTTACTGGAAAGTTTGAATGAGAGTCTTCCTTAAAGTATTGGATAAATGTATTTGGATTAGCCGTAGACTCCACCTACCTTCAACTACTGTTACTGGTGTAGTTACGCCTACTGATATTTTACTATAGACTAGAACAAACTTAGATCAGTGTAACTAGAATAGTAAGAGCATTCATGCCTTATTCATGGCTGTGTCTGCTGAAGAGTTTAGGAGAGTTTGGATGTGTGAGACTACTAAAGAAGTTTGGAACATCTTAGAAACCACATACGAGGGAACTAAAAGGTTAAAAATTCTAAACTTCAGATGTTATCCTCTAAGTTTGAAGAAATTAGAATGACGGATGATGAATCGTTCGATAATTTCTATGTGAAGTAGAATAACATAGTGAATTCGAAAAAAGTAAATGATCTTGAAAGAGAAAAAGAAAAAACTCATAGGTGAATTTTAGGACTCTACCAAAATTCTGAATGAGTTTAAGCTTGATAATGAGGACTTGGGAGCCAAATTTAAATTCTTAACAAGTGATCTTGAAAGATCCAATACTCAACTTCATTCGTTCATGAGTGGTACGCAAAAACTTGACAATCTTTTGGGGATGAACACGCATTACTCAACTTCATTCGTTCATGAGTGGTACGCAAAAACTTGACAATCTTTTGGGGATGAACAAGCATGCTGGAAATAGGCATGATCTGGGTTACATTTAAAATGGTGACTCTACTACAAGTACATCAAAGACAACATTTGTCTCGGCCACTAACAAGACTCTGAATGTTGTTTATACTGAACTAAATGAAAAAATGACTTAGGATCGAGACATACTAGACAACGTATGGTCAATCGACCTACATATCAGCTACAACCTTCAAGCAGGTTTGATCCTAGGTTTATTCTCACCTTTCACTATTGTAGCGCTTTGGGACACACAAGACCTAGGTGTCATAAACTCGCAACTAGAAGTACAAATCAGGATGTCTTGAGCAAGGTTAACATCCTCGCCAATCAGGTTAGCCACTTAACCGAAATGATGACTCAGTTAACTAAATAAACTTCTACTTCTAAGCAAGATTGGGTTAAAAGAGTGACCCAGAATGTCGTGAAATTAATCGTGCTCTTAAAGGTAAGAGCATCTGTGGTTCTTCTATATCAGTTCCTCAAGCATATGCATATGCAGTTCAATGAGTCCATTCAATTGGGTTCTGTTTTTATTTTCGTTGTGTGTTTTATTTTCTTTATTATTGATTTATTTTATATCTAATAATAAATAAACAAATAAATTTTTTGGGCTCTAAACATTTCATGGTGTCCTTAAACATAGCATTTGTGATCAAGTATGCATTCATCTATTCTATACTATCATTTCTATTACTTGGTTCAGTTTAATGTGGAGTATTGAGAATAAGTTTCTTCATGTATCATCTGCACATCACACACTGTGGTCTTTTAAGTGAATCTAGACCGCATGTGTGAGATGTAGGATGTCAGTAATATGTTGGGAATTAGTCTTCATTTTGATGACATTAGCTTATGATGCATTTCCCTGTATTGTTTAAACAAAAAATTATTACTAAATAGTTTGGTTCAACTAAGACTTTCGTTCGAAGCCTTTTTTACTCGAGCAATTAAGCTTGCGGGGTTTCTCAACCTAGTGCCTATGGTCAACTGACTTGGGTTAACCGGTCTAAAACTTGTTACATGGGTCAATTTAGTCCGGACAACAGTTTGCACATAAGATGCAATTTTGAGAAAAGTGACATAAACTTTTATATGCTCAAATTCCGAGGGGAAAAAGAAAAATACTTATGTGATTGAGCTCGTTTTCAGGTCCTAAAAATCTGTGGGTTTGACTTTCATTCGTAAGGGAAATTTTTATTTACTAGTGATGGTCGTGTATCATTTCTCACAAATTTAAGGTTTGGAATCATGATCATGATAAAATAGTGGTATTTCACATGCGTGGGTCACTTGTACAATTTACTCCTTTTTAAAACTTTATTGTGTATGTGGGAAAGTTTTAGTAATAATGCACTACTTGTGAGCACATGCATTTTTTGAGTTCATCAGTATGTCGGAGACTTAATTTATAAAAAAAAGGTGCTATGTTCCTTTATTTTCAAAAATCCAATGCTATTTTTGTCAATTATTTTCTCGCGGCTTCTCACTGATCTATGCTCGAGCGATAGAAGCAGAAGCTTCCTCGCTCGCTTCTCGCTCAACCATTATTCGAGTGGCATATCGTCATTTTGAATTTTAACGTTATTTTAGGGGTTTTCACCATTTTCTAAAATTTCTTCTTGATTTCTCCCAAAACTTACTCACACTTCAAATCATCACATTGTGGTGCTATTTTATCAAATCATCAAATTTCAAGATGTAAATCCCTAAACCCCTATTTTCCCTCGTTTTTATTCAATTTCTTTTGGGTTAATGGTTATTTGGTCATTGTTTTCTCCATTTTGTCACTTGTGTTTCACATGTCTAGTGATTATCATGCCATTTTTGTATTTACAGACCTAACGACACTTGTGCCATTTTGAAAACAGTGTCGACATTTGTACTATTTTTTTTCATGTTGATTAAGTAATNGATTAAGTAATGAGCATATCTCTCGAATGTTGTAAATGGCATGTCCATCTTGCAACTTAAATGAGTTCAGTTTATCGATTATCGGTGCTCGAATGGGTCATGGCTTCTTACACTTGTATTTATAGACATAACAACTCTTGTACAGTTATGTTGGTTTCTCTAATATTTTGCTTCTTTCCAGCGCAACGACCTCAAATATTGGACCCGCTAACTTAAAAAAGTCAGAAATGTTGATTATGTGACAAATAAAGATAGAATTGACATAGATTACATGATATCCGGTGGTAAAATCAAAAGTCATGATCTACATTCGTTAGAAAGTGTAAGTAGTGAGAATATCTCTCGACTGTTGTAAATGACATGTCCAACCCACAACTTATATGAGTTCAGCTTATTGATCATCGGGTTTCGGATGGGTCGTGGCTACTTACACTCGTGTTTATAGACAGAACGACACAAGTATTGTTTAACTGCACTTGTGCCGTTCTATTGATTTTCTCCAATATTTTGCTTCTTTTCTAGCACAATGACCTCAAGCATTGGACCCACTAATTTAAGAAAGTCAGAAATGTCGAATATCTGACAAATAACGGTAGAATGGACATAAATTACATGATATCCGATGGTGAAATCAAAAATCATGATCTACATTCGTTAGAAAGTATATGTAATGAGCATATATCCCGAATGTTGTAAACATCATGTCCATCCTACAACTTAAATGAGTTCATCTTATCAATTATCGGGGCTTAGACTGGTCATGGCTGCTTACACTTGTGTTTTTAGATAGAACGACACAAGTGTCATTTAACGGCACTTGTGTTGTTCTATTGATTTCTCCAATATTTTTCTTCTTTTCTAGCACCACGACTTCAAACATTGGACCCCCTAACTTAAAAAAGTCAAAAATGTTGATTATATGACAAATACGAGAGAATTGACATAGATTACATGATATTCGGTAGTGAAATCACAAGTCGTGATCTACATTTGTTAAGAAGTATAAGTAATGAGCACATCTTTCAAGTGTTTTAAAAGGCATGTTCATCCTGTAACTTAAATGAGTTCAGGTTATCTTTTATCGAGGCTCGAATGGGTCATAACTGCTTATACTTGTGTTTACAGACACAACAACATAAGTGTCGTCTTCTACATAATAATGGCACTTGTGTTGTTCTCATGTACAAGTATTGTTATAATGTCTATTGTGTGTCGTTCTCGTTGTTCTTTTCATAACTCAATAATGACATAAGTGTCTTTCTCATGAATTTTTATTTACAGACATAATGACAATTATACCGTTCTAATTGATGTTTTCATCTCTGTGTCGGCGTAAGTGTCATTTTCTACACAGTAACGACACTGGTGTCGTTCTCATGATCAAGTTTGTGGATCATTTATTTCAAATAGAAAAAGTGTGGGGTTATGGTCAAAATATGATTGATGTTCGTAGAAGGTGTAAGAGAGGGTCAAGAAGATTGATCAAAGGGTATGTATGGCCAGACCTATGTCCACACCCGTGGTCAGAGACAAACCCCGACCTTGGGGTTTGGGATCTTTGGGGGAGTCAAGGTCGGGGGTCAAGGTTGAGTTAGGGTGCTAACACAATTATACTCATCAGTAATAATAATAATTGAGAATTTATAGTATCTCAATTGCTAAATTAAATTTTAAACTAGAACACACATTAACTTATAAGCTTATGATTTATACTTATGATATTTTTTTATATGATTTTTCAAGAAGAAGAAGCTCCAAAATTTAATTTACCTCACCATTTTAAAATTTTAAATTTGTTTATATAATTGTATGTAAAAAGAAAGAAGCAGCAGCTACTCCAGATTAGAACCTCAAGTACTATGCTTGCCGTCACAATTTTTTTTTTTTTTGGGAGTATTGGTTTTATAAGTTATGTAGAAATGAAATTATTGGATAGTTGTTGCCTTGTCGACTAATGTTCCCTTGCTAGTTTCTCTTAGGTTTTTGAATTGTAGCAATGTCAATTTGAAAACGTAACGCCAACATGTCCAGCTTTAGAAAAAAGAATATTCCACGTGACGTCTACGACATGTTGCACCCATAACATGTCAATTCATTATTGTTTCAGCCCTCAACTAAATTTCTAGATCAGCTCTAGCAATGTCTATCAACAAAATGATCATATAATCACAATCTTATATGCTTGCTACACTTAGACTAAACAAGTGAGACAAAGTGCAAATCAGACTCGACAAATAGGATATATGTAGCCGACCCACCCCTAGTAAGTAATGAATAAGCTTTGATGAGTTGAGCAAAAGCATGATACTAATGAATATACTTTTAAGATATTGTTTGATGGGGATTAAAATTAAATTTTGGTAGATTTTAATAAAAGTGGATGAATGTGTAATTGAAAAAATATGGATCCAATGAAATATTTGTTAAAATTAATTGTTGATTTTGAAACTAAAATTTGGATTTTAATTACTACCAAACATGGGCTAAATGTACGATGCACAACATGATGAGCGAGATTAGGTCCGTTCTCTAATAAAATAAAAATTTAAATTATACGATCTCTGTACTCCATAGCTCAATCATCAAATTATTATTTGAAATATTCCACAGTTTAATCATCCAATTATTATCTAAAATACTCCCCAATTGTAAGTGAAAATTGAGTATTGTGACGCTATAATTAATAGAATAATTCCTAATTATTTATCAAAATAAACTGTAAATCTCTAGAATGACGAGCAATAATTTTGTCAATTAATATTGATAAAATCATGTGAAAGCCACAAATAAAGAGAGGAAAACAGAAAAAGCAACATAGACAAACAGGAGCACTAAATGAAATCATAGTTGTGCAGTACAAACTTTAGAGAGACTTAATTGCATTCTTACTGCACAGAACCTGCGTTGAAGTTGGTTGAAACTGAGCTCTCATATCTCGAACCGCAGAATGTAGATAATTAAAGACAAGAAAGCCAAAAGTGAAAATGGAAAAGGAAAAGGATCACAAAATCAAATGGTACCAGCAGATGATTGGAATGGACATCTTTGAAGCTCTGCGCATTTAGTCCTTAATATATAACTTGAAGGCATCGTTCCCCCAATCCAATTGTTTCTCTTCTATTTTCTTTGCTGATTCTACAATTGAATCACTACAGCCATGCAACTCGATGGATTGAAGAGTTGAAATTTCTCCAAAACCACCAGGGATCTCATCCAGCACTTCGCAAAGCCAAACCAAAATGACTAGGCGCTCAACTCTCGGGAAGTGGATACTGTCAGCTCTCCAGTGCTTCAGATTAACGCCGTATAACAGCAAAAATTTCAATTGGAGAAATTCTCCTTCATTTGGTTCCCACTCTAGTCCATTGAAGGCACAGTGTTTCAATTTCAGCACTTCAAGATTGGGCACCTTACCAAGAATTGTCAATTCTTCGGGGTGAAGTTCCGCGCCTTCTAAAGTCAACTTTTTGAGTGACATCGGAAAAGTGATATACACTAAGAAACAGGGGAACGAATATGTAAGCCAACATTTTAATGATTCAAGTTTAGTTAGACGTGCTAAATTATTGATACAGTATTTTTCCCAACTTGCCACCTCAATAGAATCATAATGGATAGCCAATTTCTGTAGATTTGGAATTCTTTTGAGGACCTCCTCCGTCAACCTCAAATTATATATCTTCGGGAGGGTTTGTAGATTTTCTAGAACAACAACAGAATTTTCTCCACCCTTAATTTCTGAAATAGGAGGATCAGGAAGATGTACACAACCATTCAATTTCACATGTCTTAATTGTGGCATCTTCCATATTTCTGGTGGTAGTTCAATGTACCCATAATAATCCAAAGAAACTATTGTCTGTAGATTCCGAAGTTTATATATTGATGCAATAAACTGTTGAGGGAATTTATTGTAGCAATAGATGTACTGCAAGTTAACCAAATCTTCCATTTTTAGGCGAGGATGAATTCCCTCCATATGCAGTACTTTAAGTGGCCTAGAATTGATACGAACTTCCATAGAAATTGCGTCATGCATTTTGCGGAAACGTATGATAGAGAATGCATGGTAAAATTGCACTGTGTCTGAAAATGATAGAGAATTCTTCTCAACATGAATACTTACACGGCGCATACTATTTCCAATGCCATCATAAATATCATAGAGACTCTTTTTCTTGACACGGAAAAAATTCTCCTTTTGAGCTTCTCTGACGCAAAGTTCCCGTAAGAGATCATGAATTCTACATGTTTTAATTCGTCCAGTAGACCCTTTCCTTTGAACCAAAATAAGACTTCTTTGAACAAGATCCAAAAAGTACTCCTCTCCTACATCTTCCAACGTTTTAGAGCATGCTGGTTTGAGGATTCCCTCTGCAACCCACAACTTCATAAGGTCCTTGACTTTTATTTCAAAATCTTCTGGAAAAATTCCCATATATAGGAAACACCCTTTCAGATGACAAGGCAAATGTATATAACTTGAAGAAAGTATCTTAGAGCATTGCTCATCATTTGAAGTTATTTCCGAACTAAAAGTTTCTGCAACACTTATCCAGTAATGTAGTGTTCTAGTGGCCTTTGATAGGAGGCCTCCAATCACAACAACTGCGAGTGGAAGTCCCCGACAATTTTCGGCAATCTGCTTGCCGATTTTTTCCAATTCAAGAGGGCAACAACCTTCTCCAAACACCTTCTGACAAAATAAATTCCAACTTTCTTCGTCGTTCAGAAAACGCACATGATGAAGAGGAGAACCAGAGCTGATATAATTAGCGACATTCTCTAGCCTAGTAGTCAAAAGGATTCGACTTCCAGTTTTTTCTTCTGGAAAATATATTTTCACACTGTCCCAGGCCTTGATATCCCACACGTCATCCATTACAAAAAGATACCTCCTATCCTTTAGGTTCCTATATAGAAGTTCTCCTAATTGGTCAATTCTCTTTTCATTCCTCGCGCCGATTTGTATTTTAATGGAATCTAAGAGGCCTAGTATGATTTCTCGCACACTATATTCTTGAGATACAGTGAGCCAACCACGAATGTGAAAATGATACTCAATATATTTATCAATGTTTTATCAATGTAAACTTTGTGAGCGATTGTAGTCTTACCGATGCCACCCATGCCGACAATTGACACAACTTCAAGATGTGATGAAGTGCTAACTAGACGATCCCTGATCTCTTCCAAGGCATCATCAAGACCAACCATAGCGCTCTGACCCGAAGAAACTGGTGTTAATGAACCAACATGCATTGAGGTGTTGAGCTCCAATTCTTCTTGTATGCTACTCTCATCCTCAATCTTTCCTCCCCTTGTCTTTATGGAATCAACTTCTTCAATTAGTTTCGCTATTTCAAGGAATGAAGTTGTAAAGATGTCACCACTAAGACTTGCCGATTCTACAATAACTCGATGTGCAATGCAGGATTCAATGATATCTTCAGTTTGACATGCTGCATCGCTGATCTTTCTCTCCAAACCTTCTATTGATTCGATTTTTTCTCGTGGAAAATTGTCAAGAAAATCTTGCAAGTAAACAACTTTTTCGAGGAGGGAATCGATTTGTTGTTTCTCACCGGGAAAAAGATATGAACAATCATATTTCAGGGTGCGCTGTAGAACGTGAGTAAGAGAAAGAAGAGCAGTATAGGCCATTCTGCTCTCTCCTATCACAGCTTGAAAGACAAAAAAATTGAAGCGAAATGAAAGCAATCAGGATCTGTTCCACCTAAGGATCTATTTCTTAATGGGATAATTGTAGCAAAAGCCCCAAACCTTTGAAACAATAGGAGACTTTCCCAAAATCTTTGATTTGTAGCACCCGTCACCCCTATCCTTTTCAAATATTGCAGGTGAAATCCTTTTGGACAGTTTTATCCATAATTCTATCAGTTGACAAAAAATTTAACTTTGATCACATTTTTTATATTTTAAAAAGGAGCAAAAAAAATAAACTTTTTATTTATCACATTAAATAATTAAATTAAAAAATAAGGAAAAAACACACACAAACTCATGTCTTCTTCCTCTCAACTCTCACCCACCCCACCTCAAACCCAAAATCCAGACGGATCACCGCCACCTCCACATCCACCTCCATCACATGGATTGTGCTGTGAATGCCCAGCAGAAGTCAAATGAATAGAAACCTAGAAACAAGTGAATTTCCAAAGACCCAGAAACTTAAATTCATGAAGCGTACCTGGAATGGAAAGTCTGGCAGAACTATTGGGTTATTGTAGCTAGAATTATGATCCGCAGGCTGCGATCCAAGGCAATTTCCCATCAAAATTTATCAAAATTATGATGTAATTTCTCCGATATATACCTTTATCTTCTCCAATTATAAATATAAGAAAAAAAGAAAAAATTGATTCCAACTGTCTTTGTTCAATTAAAGAAAAAGAAAATAAATATTTGTACATGAAAATGAAGGACTTTTGACAATTCTTAATAGCTACCAAAAAAAAAATCCATAGAATCCGGAAACTCATGAACAAAAAGGGGTAAATGACAAAAGCGATGTCATTAACACTAAGAGTGCTTCCTCTATTAAAGACGATTTTGGGTTTCTTCCTTGCAGTGAACTAAGCATTCCGATTAGCCAAATTTATATTTTTTTTTATTGGAAGAAACTGGTTTTAGAGGCTATATTTGAAGACCGAAAACTGAGAAAATGGGGTATGTTGTATTATAGGCAGATGATTTGGAGAATTTTGGAGTGGTCATCTCATTTTGTATTACATCTATATATACACGTAGATTCGTATAAGCATTTGCAGATCTTGATTTTTTGAGTATTGGTCTGTGGTAATTTTAGAGAGAGAAAATTGAGAGAAGGTCAAAGCACAGTCCTTGTTGTGGAGGTGGAGGCGGAGGTAGATGTGGAGGTGGTCCGTTTGGATTTTGAGTTTAAGGTGGGGGTGGGTGAGGGTCGAGAGGAAGAAAACACTAGTTTCTGTGCGTGTGCGCTCGCGTCAGTGTGTGTATTTTTTTCTTATTTTTTATTAATTATTTAATGTGATAAATGGAAAGTTACCCTTTTACCCATTTTTAAAATATTAAAAATGTGGTCAAAGTTAAATTTTTGGTCAACTGACGGAATTATGGATGAAAACTGTCCAAAAGGACTTTACCTGCAACATTTGGAAAGGTTAGGAGTGACGTTGCAACAAATCAAATGTTTGGGGAAAGTTTGCTAATATTTCAAAGGTTTGAGGCTTTTACTACAATTATCAATTTCTTAATTGAATAAGAGGCTGTCAATGTAGTTTAAAAAATTTATATTAAGTTCCTATAAAAATTTTGTTTATTGAATGGATGCAGACTTCCCACCAAACTATGCAAGTATATATTGTTAAAGAAAG
>CAIGRP010115982.1:0-10041 GCA_903798385.1 Fraxinus cuspidata | reverse complement strand
ACTTCAATGACACGTTTGCACCAGTAGCTAGGTATGAAACCATCAGATTACTGTTTGCCATTGCAGTTCATAGAGGCTGGAAGATATACCAATTAGATGGTCAAGTGAGCATTTCTGAATGGACACTTGGAGGAAGAAATATACATTAAACAGCCTGAAGGTTTTCAAGTTACAGAGAATGAAAAGAAGGTATATTTGCTAAGGAAGGCTTTGTATGGTTTAAAACAGAATCCAAGAGCCTGGTAAAGCAAGATCGATGAAAACCTAAGAAGAGTTGGTTTCTTAAGAAATATGAACGAACAAACTCTGTACATAAAGAAAGAAAAAGAAGAGATGATCATCAACTCATTGTATGTTGATGATCTCTTATACTTCAATGACACGTTTGCACCAGTAGCTAGGTATGAAACCATCAGATTACTGTTTGCCATTGCAGTTCATAAAGGCTGGAAGATAAACCAATTAGATGGTCAAGTGAGCATTTCTGAATGGACACTTGGAGGAAGAAATATACATTGAACAGCCTGAAGGATTTCAAGTTACAGAGAATGAAAAGAAGATATATTTGCTAAGGAAGGCTTTGTATGGTTTAAAACAGAATCCAAGAGCCTGGTAAAGCAAGATCGATGAACACCTAAGAAGAGTTGGTTTCTTAAGAAGTATGAACGAACAAACTCTGTACATAAAGAAAGAAAAAGAAGAGATGATCATCATCTCATTGTATGTTGATGATCTCTTAATTACTGGCAACAACTGTTCAATGATTAAGAAGGTGAAGGATGTACTTAAAATGGTATTTGAAATGACAGATTTGGGGGAGATGCACTATTTTCTTGGAATATTTCAAACTCAAAATAGTGCATTTGTTTGCCAAAGGAAATATCTCAAAGAGATGTTGAAAAAGTTCAATATGGAGAACTGCAAGTCAGTGAGTACTCAATTTGTTTAAAATGTGAAATTGATGAAGGATGATGGAACCAAGAAAATTTATGAAAAGATGTATAGAAGCATAGATGGATGTCTGCTGTACTTAGCCTCTACCAGACCTGATCTCACATTTGTGGCCAATCTTCTATCCAAATTTAGACAAGAACCAAGTGAACTTCATTTCCAAGCAGCAAAGAGAGTGCTGAGATATGCAAGAGGTACTGAGGAAATGGGAATTTAGTTCATAGTCATAAACCATGGATTTAGTTGGCTATACAGATAGTGATTGGGCAGGATCCTTTGATGATATGAAAGACACTTCAGGTTATACATTTTATCTGGGATCAAGTATTATTTGCTGGAACTCAATGAAACAAAAAATGGTGGCTAAATCGACTGCTGAGGCAGAATACATTGCAGCTTCAGAGGCAACTAACCAAGCTATTTGGTAGAGGAAAGTAGCTAAAATCAATCTGATGCAACAGTGATCTATTGTGATAATCAATCAGCCATTGCAATGGTTAAAAATCCCGTGTTTCATGGAAGGACCAAGCACATTAAGATCAAATATCATTCAATCAGGCTAGTACAGGAAAATCTTGAAGTGAAGCTGGTACACTGCAGTTCATTTGATCAATATGCTGATATTTTGACTAAGGCCTTACCAAAGGATAGGTTTGAAACAATAAGAAAATTGATCACTGCAGTTCATTTGATCAAAAGTGAAGCTGGCGCACTACAGTTCATTTGATCACTTTTGTTGTCACTTAACAATTTATTTTTGGTTACCATTAGTCATATATTTTTTTGTTGAAGTCTAACTTACGTAATAATGTAAAGTTAGGCTATTTTGGACCTATTACAAGTTAGTGCATTGTCAAGTATGGTTTAGTGGTAGTAGGTAGGATAGTTGGTAATGGAAAACACTTTTGATTTATACTCAATGATGGATGATTATATATAAAAATGATCCCAGCTGTGTATACACTTTTTATGTGAATCCTCTTGTTTGCTCAAAAACCATCACAACCACCCACGATCTCATGCTCGAGTTCACAATAACCTCAAGCACTCTCTTAGGGCCACAACATTCTTGAGTTCATATGGTCGAGTCGAGGTTCCTTGGGCCAAACATCTTCGGGGCTCGTATGACTGAGCTCGAGCTTGGACTTGAAGCCCTTGGACATCTCATGTTCCTTACTATCACTAGAGTTTTATGCTTATCTAAACACTCTATCTTACAACTTGAATCAAATTACAACTCCTAGCTATGGAAAGATTCCCAAGCACTTTACAACTCTTTAATCAGATAAAGGGCATTTAATTGGCTTAAACCTACTGGGAGTGCACTATAAATCTCTATAAATAGAAAGCATTGGATCATTATTCAGTTACATTTTTACATATTTTAGCATATAGCCTTTTTTCATAAATTCCCTTCTCACTAACTTAAGCATCGAAGGGGCGACGAGGTCATACCTTGTTACCTTTGTTTCAGGTACTGGAGATCTTGTGTGTACTCATTACTTTTCGTCAAGCTTGGGAATCAAGAAGTACAAATTTTGGTAACATCATTGGCACCGTCTCTGGAAAACACTATCAAAAGCCACGATCAACACATGCTTAGGATCTCCTCTAACAAGGTCATCTGCTCCACTTTGACTCCCTACCAAGGATCAACAAGTTCTTGTAGGAGCACCACCTAAAGGACCAACACCCCAAACTAATAGATGTTATTTCGACGATGTTCAAAGATCTTCATCGACAAGTTGTTTTGTTGACTCAGTTGCTAAGCCAAAAAAATTCTATGGCTGATGCTTGAGATCGAGCTCATCTTCCCGTTCCTGGTAATGGTAGCACGCAATCCCCGGGTCAATTATGGCCACGTCTCGTGACCTTAGGTTCGGGGTATGTTGCCATGAACTCAAATGAGATTTGCTTAATCATTCAAGGTAGAACTAGAGTGCGAGGGTTTCAGCCTAAACACTCCATTCACTCTTAAAATTTTATCATACTTACAGCCAAACGGATTCAAATATACTTAAAGCCTTACCCAGCACATATGCTGAAAGCTTTTCCCACGCAACCATTCAAAGTCTTGCGCCAAGCAAATACTCAAAGCCTTGCCCACAAGCAAGTTTCAAAGCTTTACCTCGAGTAAACACTCAAAGTCTTGTCCATGAGCAAGTACCTCTAAGTCTTGCCCCAAACAAGCACCTTTAAGCCTTGCCCCACACAAGCACCATAAGCATTACCCCATTCAAGCACCTCTAAGCTTTACCCCATGCAAGTACCATAAGTCTTGCCTCCGCACAAGCTCCTCTAAACCTTGTACCATGCAAGCACCATAAGCTTTGCCCGAGCAAGTACCTCTAAGCCTTGCACTGCACAAGCACCTCTAAACTTTGCACCGCACAAGCACCATAAACCTTGCCCCGAACAAATACCTCTAAGTTTTGCATTTTGGAAGCACCATAAACCTTGCCTTGAGCAAACACCTAAGCCTTGCCGCAAGCACCATAAGCCTTGTCCTTTACAAACACATCTAAACCTTGCCTCACGTAAGCACGACAAGCCTTGCTCCGAGCAAGCATCTCAAGCCTTGCCCCATACAAGTACCTAAGCCTTGTCTCGTGTAAGCACCCTTACAAATACTGCATACATTCAAGAAAAATTAGTTCTAAAAAATCATTAAGTAAAAGGATTGACCTTATAACCCCAAAGGCTATAAAGCATAATACATCAAAATTTTAAACAAGGTCTGTATCCTACCCATTCCTTTCAAATCTTTTAATAGGGTAGGGGTTCAACCCCTTCCTTTCAAAATTTTCAACAAGGTTGGGGTACAACTCCTGTTCTTTCAAATTTTAACTAAGGTCGTGATTCAACACCTTCCTTTCAAATTTTAAACAAGATCGGGGTACAAACCCATTCCTTTCAAAATTTTAACAAGGTCAGGATCAAGCTCCCTCTTTTCAAATTTTTTAATAAGGTCGAGATAAAGCCTTTCCTTTCAAAATTTTTAACAAGGTCAGGGTCGAGATCATTCCTTTCATATGTTTTAACAAGGCCAGGGTCGAGCTCTTTTCTTTCAAAATTTTTAACAAGGTTAGGGTCGAACTCGTTCCTTTCAAATCTTTAACATGGTAGGGGTCCAACCCCTTCCTATCAAAATTTTAAAAATAGTCAGTGTGTACCCCATACCTTTCAAATTTCTAACATGGTTGGAGTTGAACTCCCACCTTTCAATTTTTTTTTTGCAAGGTCAAGATAAAACCCTTCCTTTCAAAATTTTTAACAAGGTCAAGGTCATACCCCTTCCTTACAATTTTTTAAAATATGTGGGATGAAACCCTTCATTTCAAAATTTTTAACAACGTCGAGGCCGAGTCCCTTCTTAAATCTTTTAGCAAGGTTGGAATTGAGCTCATTCCATTTAACAAGGTCGGGTTCAACCCCGTCATTTCAAAATTTTTAACGAAGTTGGTCAAGCTCATTCCTTTCAAAAATTTTAACAAGGTCGGGATCAAGCCTCTTCCTTTCAAAATTTTAACAAAGTTCGAGGCTTAGTCTATCCCTTTCAAATTTTTAACAAAGTCAATATCGAGTTCATTCCTTTCAAACAATTCAACAAGGTCAGGGTTAGGGTTCTCCCTTTTTAAAAATTTTAACAAGGTCGGGGTCTTGTCCTTTCTTTCAAAACAAATTTTTAAAATGATCTCAAGACTTGCTATAAATCTATGAGCTTAGAGCCTATCAACTCGACATGAGTATGCCTATTTTTGAACCCAAGGTACTTGTATATACCATTCCAAAAACTTGCACATTACGTATGAGCTCCTGACAATGATGCACAAAGCCAATGATGTGTATAATTTTTGATGACCCTACCACCCACGATTTCATGCTCGAGGTCATGATAACTTCGAGCACTCTCCTAAGGCCAGAACATCATCGAGTTCATGTGGTCGGATGACCTCGAGCTCTCTCCCTGGGCCACTTGTATGATCAAACTCAAGCTCGGGCTTGAAACCCATGGACATGTTTGTCTCTCACTATCATTTTCTATCTCTTTCTATCAGGTCCCCTAATTTAATAGAACTCTGCCGCTAGAGTCTTTAACCTATCCAAACACTCTATCTCACAACTCAAATTAAATTACAACTCCTAGGTATGAAAATATTCTCAAACACTTCACAACTCTTTAAACAAATAAAGGCATTCAATTGGCTTGATCCTACTAGGAGTGAACCACTTACCTTTATAAATACAAAGCTTTGAATCATTATTTAGGTACGCTTTTACATATTTTAGCATATAGTATTTTGCATAAATTCCCTTCTTGCTAACTTAAGTATCGGAGGGACAACGAGGTCACACCTAGTTGCCTTTGTTTCTGATACCAGAGATCTTGTTTGTGCTCATTTTTTGTCGTCAAGCTTAAGAATTGTCAGATATTTTCTATAACATGAATTATATCGAAAGTGTTTTGTAATATAGTATTGGAGTAAGAGCGTCGAACCCACAGGGATTGATATTTGATTTTATACTCAGTACTATAATTATTTTAGCTTTTAATTTTTNAGAATTGTCAGATATTTTCTATAACATGAATTATATCGAAAGTGTTTTGTAATATAGTATTGGAGTAAGAGCGTCGAACCCACAGGGATTGATATTTGATTTTATATTAAGTACTATAATTATTTTAGCTTTTAATTTTTCTAGACAAATGAGTTAGAATCAATATTGTTAACTAATTTAACGATAATTTTGGTGATGAATTCAATTAATACAAATTATATGAATTTAATCAAGATAGAAAAGTCTAGAGAAAGATTTCTTCAGATGTCCGATTGAGGTGATTCAAGATGATTTGGAAAGATAACTCAATGAGCTACAACTTTACTTCTGATATCATTTTCCAATTCAAACGTTTGATATGTTAAAAATGAGTCTCAATATGAGACTACAAATCAGGAACATAACTTTTTTCGGTTAAAAATTGATGTGTGATCGTACTTTGATTATATTTGATCCCTTTGACTTCTTTTTTCATTCAATTGACTCCTAACACTCTCGAATCTTCATTTTAAGGTCCGACACAACTTTTGAGTATTTTCACTTTAGTCCCCGAACTTTGGATCTCTTACAATTTAGTCATTTTCTCCAATTTACCAACTTTTGTTTATTTCCTTCAATTTCATCAACCTATATCACAATATAAAAACACACATTAAAACGTTCTAAAACTCTCTCAAGGATAACAAAATAAAAAATTAAGTGGCATAAATATCATGAGTGTAGAACACTCAATAAGAATCAATAAGTGCAGATTTTTGGTAGCAACAATGTCGTAGTTCTCGTCCAGTCATAAGTTAATTGCATTCATAATATTCAAGTATATAAAGAAACTATAACCTTTCACAATTTTGCAATTTAAATGTTATATATGCTTGATCTGAATTAATTAAAGCGTAGAATAAATTCGCAAAATTGAAAACTTTAAACAACTCGTCTTTCTTAACAAATTCTATACAAGTGAGTCGTAGAATGTAGCATTCAATGGATGATAAATGCCAATTGATTCTTGTGTATGATTAGTGTTACGGGCCTTTAGAGGCCCTCCACCTCACCAGTTTAGTTCGTCGGCCACGTGTGCACGTATTGATTTCATGCGCCATGTGGCGGATATTGGACGAACCAAATCCAATACCCCAAACTGAAACGTAGACAATCCGAACTCATCTGCCATACACGACGGATGCAAATGCCAGCACTTCTCATCCGCCACACCCCATACTCAGTTCTCCATGTCTGTCAAGAACTTTTATGAGAAAATCTCTTCAAAATCAAATCCTTAGCCTGGTTGATGGGATGTGTGGCAGACTCCAAACAGTCAACTCACATTGATATGTCCGAAAACATTTAATACATGCTAGCCTATGGATGGACATATTGACACCTATGAAGAGATGATCTACTCAGGATTCGAAGCCACGTGTCCCTACATCCAACGATTCTCCTCCATCTTCCTCTTAGTATAAATATTCCCTCGTTAAGGTAAATGGGAGATCCCTTTTCTTTCTCTCTAATTCTTAGCCTTAATGATAATCCTCAAACTTTGGAGACCACACACTTGCACATACACTCAACAACGTTTCGGTGATCACCTCACCGCCGGACGTCACTTTTCGGATTATGAAATTGTTAACTTGACCGTCGGAGTGCTCGCGGCCGCTTCCACTCCACCGAAAAAGGTCACGAGTGACTAATGGTGTGTTATCGTGCACAGGAAGGAGCTTACGTGGAGTATTATTCAGTTGGCCACGTGTCGTGACCATTTTTCGGGGTCAACAACTAGCTTTGCTTCTACATATATTTCCACGTAATCCCAAATAATTAAGTAAAATAATTCATTTATCATATTTATAATCATTCAAAGCATTACAATTCGTGGATAAGGAAATGAATTTTTAGCTTGGACATAAAAAGTGTTTTAAGTCTGCGGAACCAACTAGAACTCACTCTGATATCTTGCAGTAAAATATCAAGTTCGAAACGTCACTTGGAATAAAAAATTTAGTGGAAAACTAGTAACGCGGAACTAAAGACTATCAGATCTGAAGTACTCACTTATTTTACTACTTTATTACCAAATTGTTTCCTATATTTTTATCTTTATTTTTCTTTTCGATTGGGATTGATTTTTCTTAGTGAGCCCATTTTTTGTCGATAATGCGTTTTAGAATAATATTTCATGGAGAATATGCGGTTAAAAGATAATGAAAAATTTTGAGTTTGCATGTAATATTATTTTATTGAAAAAGGTACGACTAAAAATACGAGAAAAAAATATTTGTTGAAAATAATAGACACCCAATAAGGGCTAAATGTTTAGAACCTAATTTCGTTTGGTTCGGGAATCAACGTATTCAAGAAAGTTCTCAAAATCTGCTTCACCAAACTATTATTCTATATTTTACCATTAAAGATGTTTGACACCCTAAACAGTTGTGAAAAATTACGAAGTTCATAGGAGAGATTCATAATTCATCGACAGGAAACATATAAAAAAATTCACATATTATCTCATTCGACTAGGGCATCAATATGACAAACAATTTGCAAAAATTTTTCTTACCAATCACCCACAATTCCAGTTTTACTCCTAAGAACATTTATTACCCTAAACGCTCATTATAAAATCTTAAATTCGTAGTAAACTCATAATATATTACCATTAAACATATTAAATTTTCATATTTTATGTCGTCCAATAAATTAATAAAGTGCACAAAAATAGTTTCATGATTAGCACTCTCCTCGTTGAAACACACCTAACTAATTGCACGATCGTTCAAACAACGTGATTCCAAATTCTAGAGGCAGAAAACATACTAGGATATCCCAATTAGTCTAATCTTGAAATTTGAAACACGCTATGGTGGCCTAATAAGTGCATTTTGCGTACTTATACACTTATTTATTTAAATCATTAAATTATAGTATTTGTTATTGAATTTGATGAATTATAACTTAATTTTGTATTAATCTTATTTGCTACGCAAAACTCAATAGAAGTGGTGAAATTGGAAGAAATGAACAAAAAATAGGTGAAAAAGAAAGAAATAGGAAGTTTGAGGACCAAATTGTAATATTCAATTAGTGATTCGGACCACAAAAAAAATTCATGAAAGATCAGGTATTTAATTAGTGATTCGGACCACAAAAAAATTATGAAAGATCATAGGAGTTTAATTGGATGGAAATGAAAGATAACCGATAGAAAATGCACGAGGAAAAGACCTAGATGGGTCATCGAGAAGTTTAGGGACCATTTACAAACTGGTCCCACAAAAGAAGAGGCTTGCATGCACACCAAACAAGCCCTTGCGCACGCCACAAGGCTCAATATGATGAATCCGAAGTCAAAAAGGCCAAGGGTACCGTGAGCAAGGTGGACACCCATGCAAATGCATGGATTGTTCTGGAGCCAATTGGCACAATTTCCATTTTTGGTCCAACTCTTTATATTTGTAATGACTTGTTTCTAGGGAATGCCACGTNAAGGCCCGTGCTAACTTCGAGGCCCCTTATTCTAGGCCCAAGTAACACATCCTGGATCCAAGGCTATCCAGCTCGTGAAGGCCCACGTGCAAGGATTTGCTCATGATGAAGATCTTTGTACGAACGATTGATGTGACCTTTGTAAAAATTGTATTTGTATCATGTCTTGTCAATGTAAGAACATTAAATACTTTGAAAAGATATGAATATCAACTAGATGGCTAGGACTTGATGCTTTGGCCGAGGAGATGAGGTCACGTGTAATTTGATCAAAGGTCACCATTCCATTTGTAACACTATAAATACCCCCACCATGTAACAATTGAGGACTAATGTAATTTCATATACTTGAAGCAATATATTTTACTATCACTATCTCATAACAAATTCGGATTTAGAACTTAACAATTGATTATTATTACACAATCTTGTCACAGATATTTCGCCGGAACCCGAATGGAAACGTCTCGTGTCTTGAGCTATTCTCACGTCTGATCTTGAAGCGATCTCTACCATTGATCTGCTTTTACATGTTGGAATTTAGTTTACGCATACAGGAGTGGGCCCGGTATTTGTTGGGAGCATTTTTTGAGGTCAACAGTATGATGGGGACCACAAATTTCAAAAACATTTTTTAAACATCATTGTTTAAGTCCACGCATGACATAAATAATCACACATGGACTTGGGGGACTACTGTTATGACTCGTTACTAGGGACTGCCACGTGGCTGTCAAAACTAAGCTGTGGGACCCTTCCCAACCGAACCGCCTCGACTCCTTCTATATATGCACTCCGAGGTGCCTTTTTTCGAGGCCCTATTTTTCAGCCGAGGCCCAAGTCATTCTTGAGGCACCTAATGGATCCGAAGCTCTCCAGCTCGTGACGGCCACGTGCAAAGACTGAATTCATGATGAAGATGTTTGATGGATGATTGATGTGACCTTTGTAAAAAGTGTATTTGTATCATGTCTTGTCAATGTAAGAACATTAAATGCTTTGAAAAGATATGAAGGTCAACTAGATGGCTAGGACTTGATGCCT
>CAIGRP010115980.1:0-17196 GCA_903798385.1 Fraxinus cuspidata | reverse complement strand
GGAGATTCCAATTATCCGAGCGTACGATTACGAAGTGAAGTTGTATTTTTTTTTTTATTATTTTGGGCTGTATTAGATTATATTTTCATATTATATCATTCTAAGTTTTAATGTATTTATATATTAATCGAACAATTTTTAATATTATTTAATTAATAATTAATAATCAATATCGTCATTCATGTCGTTGCAATTGACAGTCAATGATCATCGACCACCCGTGCTGGACTTCGAGGCTAGATTCGCCCCTGCCCACCGCCCGACAATACCGACAACGACCACAACCACCACCACCGGAGAACAATCCACAATCACTCTTAATTACTTATGAGATCAAACACTCATGAAAATTTGCATTTCTTCACACTTACTGAAATTTCACTTGTTATTGAGTTATTCACCACTATAAATTTCAATATTTTAAAAAGCGTAAAGCACAGTTACACGTGAGTGCGAAGTTTTAAGCTTTACGAGCTTAAACGAGGTTTAAGCGTAAAAAAGTATTCTTATTTTTAATATATTTTAACATTTTAATCATTTAATTATTAAAAATAATACATATCAAACATCTAAAATTATAAAATACTATATTTACTTAATAATTCCTACCATTAGTCAATTATATAATTTTCAAAATTTTAAAATGCAAAATTAGAATATTTTTCATATTTTCAATTTTCAACTAGGCAAACCTTACTTAGTAGATTTATAGAAAATTGATATTTGGAACAAATAACGAGTTTCAAAATGATAATTACATAATGTAGATAGTACTATAACTTAAATTTTACTTAACTATTTAAATAAAATCATTTTTAACTTTTGTACAGATAAATCTTTTAAAAACTTGAACTTAAAATCAAATAAAAATTTTAAAAAAAATCATAATAAGGTAAAGTCAGATAAAAGAGTTTAGACGAGTTTTTGGAATACGATAGATTCCTTTAAATTCGACAAATTCCCAAGATTATCATGCAAATAACCGAAAATTAAGGACATGTTCTCTTTACCATTTTCAAGTCGTTTTCTGTTTTCGATTTTTCAAAACAGTGAAAACACATTCTATTTCCCATTTTCGAAAATGCGTTTTTGAAAACAAGTTAAAAATTTGTAAAGAAAATTCTCTGGCCCATTTTCGAAAACTTGTTTTGAGAACAAGTTGAAAATTTATAAAGAAAACCCAAAACAACAGATTTGTCATTTTGAGTGTTTTCAGTTATAATCAAGTAAAAATTTTCAAAACGCGTTTTGGGCGTTTTCAAAATAATTTTTCAAAATGCCAAAAAGAACACATTTTCAAAAATCTCAAAATGGACACTTAAAACACAAAACACAAAATGAACTCAAAACACAAAACTGAAACACAAAGAGAACAGCCCATAAATTCCCGAAAATATCCAGAACTCCCTATGGAATAATTGGTTAAAAATCTAAAAACACACCATTTATTTGATTCTCGTGAGGGTTTAATTCCTCCACACACTCGATGACTCGAACACTCACTAGATTGGAGAAGGCTCTGAATCAGGCAAATTATTGTTGGATTTATCAAGGGATAGAGCCTCAGATAAAGCATGTTTTGTCATATGAACAGGAGAGTTTGATAGTTGGGTTGGATAATTGGATAAGGCAACCATTAAAGTTTACGGATAAAAAAAACATAGACAAAAATGGGAATTCTTATGAAATTCAAAAGGCTGGCGGCTATTTTTGAAGAGGCAGCACACCTCAGGCCATGTTTTATGAAAGGTGGACCACCTGGGAGTTTTAATTGTAGCCACGAATTCTGGGAGTTTTCTTATCAACCCATTTTGATTCCTATCAAATATATTGTTTTATTTGTTGTAATGGTGGTGGCACCAGCGGTGTTGATGTTGCCGACATTGCGTAGGTGGCAGTTCGGCCGCTGCTGCTAGTGGTGGTGGTGGTGGTCCTGGGTAAGCGGATTGGGGAAGAAGGGGATGGTGGTGGCACCAGCGGTGTTGATGTTGCCGACATTGCGTAGGTGGCAGTTCGGCCGCTGCTGCTAGTGGTGGTGGTGGTGGTCCTAGGCAAGCGGATTGGGGAAGAAGGGGATGGTGTTGGGTGGTTTTTGTTTTTTATTATTTAATTATTAATATATTATAAGTGTTCGTTTATTTTTTGTTGAGAAAATATAAACTTACAATTATATCATTTTAAAAGTAGTCAAAATTATGATCAATATCAATTCTCTGGTCAACTAACAGTCAAATTAACAAAATTTCCATCAATTTAACTTCATGTGCAAATTTTTAAAATGTTTGATACCGTTGGTGATACAAATAAAAAGTTTGAATCAAGTCTGAGATAAAATGAAAGGTTTGGTACTCCAGTCATTGCACGTCAAAGCCCAATTGTCCATCCACTATGTCACGAAGCATAATAACAAGAAAGGTGGGAACATGTGGAATGAACGTATCATTGTACTCAGTGAATAGAAAATGACGAACATGTTGTTATATATAATTCATTATTGTTCAAAATTTAAGTAGGCCACTTATTGAGCCAATTTGTGGATGAATTGGATGAAGGAAATGAAAAGGAAGCCATACGGTGCATTGGGCACTTGCCAATGCGCACACATGAGGCTACATGCCTCAAGCCATGCGCACGTGTGGCTGATTAAAACCATATAGTTATGGGACCTAGAAACAAGCTGCTAAGGTTGGTTTCCAAGTTCGTTTTCTGGTATCTTTTGGTGGAAATTTTTAGGGCTTATTCTCTTTGACGTTTTCAAGTCGTTTTCTATTTTCGATTTTTCAAAACAGTGAAGACGCGCATTCTCTTTCCTATTTTGGAAAACGCGTTTTTGAAAACAAATTTAAAATTTACAAAGAAAATCCAAAACGAGTCGTTTTGGCTGTTTTCAGTTATAACTTGGCCAAAATTTTCAAAATGCGTTTTTGTTGTTTTCAATTACTATTACCTCCCAACCACCACCATTGCCGCCTGTAAAACACCACCAACCGCCACCATCGCCGGAACCGCCACCACAGCTACAACATCACCCGAACCAACACCACCGTCCCTCGAACCACCACCACACAATACACCACCAGATCACCAACCACAGTCGCCACCATCACAAAAACCGCTACCACACAGTGCCACCACCATCATCACCAACCATAGCCACCACCACCACAAATTTTCAATTTTCAACCCTAAGTTCACCCATAAAATCAGCGAGATGTGGTTGAATTTGGGCTTGACCCATGGTTGGGTTAGATACGCTATAGGGAGAGGATGGTGACCCATGTGGTCCACGACCATGGGTTGAACGGACGACGTCGGAATCACAGATTTCTTCGAACTGCGCGAAACAGGATCGTGATCCTCATTTCGATTAATTGTTGTTTGGACTAAATTAAGAGCTGTTTCTGAGTCGTCCGAAGGTAGGCAGTCAACCGGTGGTGTTCGCGATGAAGATGGTGGCCGGATGATGGGGTTCCGGCAGGTTACAGACAAGAGGGAAAAGAGAGAGAGAGAGAGAGAGAGACGAGTGAGAAAATTTAGGGGAGAAAGTAAATACATTTTGAGATTTTTTATTTTTTCAAAACAATTTTTAAAAATGGCAAAAAGAACACGTTTTAAACAATCTCAAAATGGACACTCAAAACACATAATCCAAAATGAATTCAAAACAATACAAAACTGAAACACGAATAGAACAACCCCTTAACTATTCATAAATGTTTAGATCATTTTCTTGGTGTATTGATGAAAAATTATAAATAGATGATAGTAGTTCATTTCTATATACAAGATATAAGAATTTGTTTCAATTTTGAAAGAGATTTTCCTAATTCTTATATACATTTTCAAACCACATTTTTGTGTTCTTAGAGTTTTGGAAGATAAACATAAGTGTTTAAATATTTTATTTTTCAAGATTTATTCAATCATACGAACCATTTGTCGTGAGGCCCTATAAGCATTAAAATTAATCATAAAAAACTCAAAACATGGAAACACAAGCGTTTAAATAAATTTAATTTAACTAAAATCTTAAAAATTTAAAATCTTCAAAAATAAAAATATAAAATTCTAAAAAATAAAAATTTTAAAAAATTCAAGAAAAATAAATAAAAAATAAAACTGATAAATTCTAAAAAAATAAAAACTTTGAAAAATAAAATCTAAAATTCTGAGAAAATAAATTATAAAAATTTATAGAAAAAAATTATAAAAAATTATAAATAAAAACAAGTCAAACTCTTAATGATTATATACATGAAATTTTCAGAAAAAATGTTTTAATAAACATAGATAAAAATATTCTCTTTACACCATTAATTTTTATTTTTATTTCTATATTTTGGACTCAATTTATTATTTATTATTTATTTTACTTTTGTACGAGTACAAATATTGTAAGACTTACCAATTTTAAAATGTATGTATTACTTTATAATACATTAAGATAAAATTGTTATATTTTTACTTCATCAAATTAAATGGAATAAAGTATCATCAATTTTTTTTTTCAAAATTTCAAACCATTATTATTTTCTAGTTTACTGTTTTGAAAAAAAAAATCAAATTGACAAACCAAACGTATTTCTAACAATTTTAAAACAGATCCTCAAAATAGAAAACTGAAAATGAATTAAAAACTTAAAAATTAAAAATTAAACAAAGTCAAACGAGCCCTAATTCTTTCTTGTTTCTTTTACGTTTAAAGGCTTTTAGATACAAGGATCTAACTTACAAGTAGTTGGAGATTTTTAACTAATATAATAGTTGGTGAATATTACTTCATATTTTGGGTGTGTTTGAGCCACATTATTTTTGAAGAATGTATTTTGGAATAGTAGATTGATGGAAAATATATAGTTGAAAAAAAAAGAAAAGTTATTGATGTAATGTAAAATATTATTTTATTGAAAAATGTGTGGTTAAAAATGAGTAAAAGAATGAAAATGAAAATTTTAATGTGACTCAAACATGGGCTTATGCTCTTCCACCTTAAGTCCTTTTACGACAACTTTCCATCTTTCTCTCTCTCTTCCTATAAGCTTGGGCGTGACTTGTGGAGACTCGTAGAATATAACAAGAATGCAACAAGAATATTAGTTTGTGGTAGGAATTTTAGAGAATTAGTCCTAGTCGTCGGATAGGACAAATCTTCTCTATCCTTTTGAAGAACATCTCAAAGAGACTCTTTAAATATAAGATACTCTATTTTAAAGAGTCAACTTATAAAATCATATTCCAATAGACCTTTTAAATTAATATTTTAATTTAGAGAGTGGGTTTGAGAGTCAAACTCACTCTCTATAATTAAATGCATTCAAAATGTTTCAATTTTCAATGTAGGAAATGCATCCAATGAGAGATCCAAGTAAAGAAAGAGCTAGAGTACTTGTGTGAAAACAAGTGATAATTTTAACATATTTGTCATTTTTTCCCATTTATCGCCTTGGAATATTTTTAAGTGTGTCGTCTAGCTCACTTTATGCCTCTATGGTTTAAATCGATGTACCAAAAGGTGGGGTTATTAAGTTGAACGTCCATTCACCTTGACTACATGGTAGCAGTAACCAACTCACTCATAAGGCATCAAGGGCTGGAGTAAAACTATCGACTGTATCTCTGGTTCATAAAAAATCACAGGCGGGGATATAAGGGTAATAATGAGATGGACTGCAGAAGTGATAATAGCCAATTATTTCTAGTAAAAAAGTGAAGAAGGATTCTTGCAGTAGTAAACTTCGCATGTCCACACCATTACTCATGGTAATCAAACACTTTCTAATAATGTTTTGTTCATCACAAAAAAANTGATAATAGCCAATTATTTCTAGTAAAAAAGTGAAGAAGGATTCTTGCAGTAGTAAACTTCGCATGTCCACACCATTACTCATGGTAATCAAACACTTTCTAATAATGTTTTGTTCATCACAAAAAAATGTATATTTACGTTTAAAAATCTTATAATGTATTTGATACAAACAAGCAAATCAAGTAATCGTAAGGAAAAACATATAACTAATATTCAATACTAATAATCAATCAAATAAACACAATTCTTTAAATATAAGTCCAATTGGATATAAAGAGTTCATTCACATTCTATATACACGGTTTGTTTTGATAGAAGAAAATGTAAATTTATGTTCTAATTACTTGAAAATTTGATTGGAAAGTGAAGATTTGTAGTAAATGTGATAATTCGTAGAGAATTATATACCAATTTTAAAAAATTAGAAGGGTTAAGATTTTGTTGAAATACGTGAAGAAAAGAGTAAAAGAGAGTAAGAGGAGAAAAATTCAAATTTATTGTGATTTTACCCCTCGTTTGGTGGAGATTAAAATCAATTTTTTAGTAAATTTTGATAAAAGTTAAATATTTATGGATTTCATGAAATATGTTATTAAAATTAATTATTAATTTTGATTTAGTTTAAAATTTAGATTTCAATCAATACCAAATATGACTTTATCCAAAAAAAAACCTCAAAAGTTGGGGGGTCACGTGCCCCCCCTCAGGACCCCCCTAGGGTCCGCCTCTGCTAGTCCACGTAAGTTTTATATAATCTCCCTCTTTTCAGATATTAAGACTAATCGTGATCGTTGAATTGTCAACATTAATTTACGAACCGAATACTCACTAGTATTTATAAAATTTCCTTAACTGCCATACAATCTTATGTTTTTGCGCAAAGTAAAATAATCAAATTAGCAAAGAAAAGATGATTCGTTCCTGGGCCTATTCTTGCGCAATACATACCCACCAACTTTTTTGTAGTTCTCCATCGACCTAATAAGCAATGAAAAGACCTCCATACATGATAAAAAAAAAACATGAGAAAAAAGAAAGGACCCCGAAAAAGACCTAAAAAGGGAAAAAGATATCCATAGGATAATCCATTAAATTGAAGGTAAAATTGGTTGTAGATATGCATTCATAAAGTAACTGTATCCATTGGTGTTAGAAACTCATTCTCTCAATAATTGTCATGATAAAACATCCTTCAATATGATAATAAGGTTTTCTTATGGCACGTTTGAAAATACAATGATCTATATCGTTATTATTACTTTACTATCCTATGTTACAAACAAGAACAGACAAGGAACTGTTAAAAATGGTTTTAATAATGAAGTTTCACAGAGCTAGTAAATGTCCAATTTTTTAAGCGTCAAAATTTATAAATGGTCGAAGCTCATTTTCGACTACATTTACTAAACCATTTATAAATTATTTCCAAACGAAGGCTCAAATGCATTCATCTAGATATTTATACTCACCACGTTAACCTTTCCAGTACCATAATTTGAAATTAATTTTTGCAGACTAGTTGAGAAAAATATTCGTAACTACCTAAAAACAAAGCTACGCAAAATTTTATGATGCAAAACTTCTGTTTACCTGATCATGCATTCACAAAGTTGGTGTCATCACTTAAGGCATGGGTGTTGACACCTGGTTATTTAAAATTTATTTATTTATTTAATGTTGGTGTGGATATTTGAGCCTCTGACTTAGATACCAACTTATTAGTAGGGTTTAAATAGCTTTAATGATGTGAGAATGTGTGTCGACACTTGACCATCGAGTGTTGACGTCTGAGGTTGAAATATGTAAATTATTTCACAAAACATGTTCTTTGCAACACCAATACATAAAAACACATATTTATATTACTTAACTAGTCGCCTTGCATACTTGGAGTTGAAGGTTTTAACCATAATGAAACTTCCCTTCACCTCTTTATTTATACAAACCATAAACCTAAAAGCTACGAGTACAAAAGTAGTCATTTTTTTACATTAACACCCACCTACCCTCTGGAAAGTAATCAGTAAACATGTACACAAAAAGAGTTGGCAATTTGGCATCACAGTGCTTCACATGTTAATTAACTGTCCAAGTAACGATAAAGCTCGAGATACCGAACATAATAACTACAAGTGTTCACCTGGATAACCTGCATGTATCTTATTCCATCACTCGAGAACACACAGTCTCCTGAGGTCATCTCAAATTTTTCCTCCACATGATTTGGAAAAGGGCAAAACTGGAAAATACGAATAATAATTCAATGAGTAACATATGGTATGTAATATTTAAGATGAATGTGCACAAGTGTGAGCCTTTATGACTTTTTATTTCTAACACGAACGTTCAATAGTAAATCAAGATAATCAAGCCTATAAGTACCATGTACAATACAAATGAATGGCTAATACAAGAAGGTGTAGATTATTAACCTAATTGACCATTATTAAAGGGACAAAGCCATTTGTCCTGGCTCAATGACCGATACCGAAAATTGGAGAACGGTTTGCTCAGCGGCTTGCGGAACGATCGCCAAAGCTTCTTCGCTGGACGGTTACAAAACAACTGCAACATCGTACGTACGACGCGTACTTCACGAACACACAGGTACTCTTTCAGGTTGAACGTACCCGTATTGTTCTTCTTGCTACTGCACACAATGAGCCCACAAATTCGAGAACTTCACCGCAAGGTATGTGTGTTACTTGTTTACAAATTAAGATTACTAAGTGTAACGTGATTTCAACAGTTCCCGTACTACATTCGCTGACATGTTTTTAATACTTCTTCTGTGACATAGCCATACATGGAGGAGCCATCGACCCAGACTCGGATGACCCTGACAGGACATTGCCTAGTGCGAGCGAGGAGGAGACTAGTAATTGCATTGATTATGAGGAACTTTTTTTTATTCATCTCATCTGATTGCGTGCTACATTTTGCTAATATTGAACTCTTTCAAGTCAATCCAAATCTTGTGAAATAGATGGAAGAGGCATCCACACGTTCCTGGATGGAGGAGGCATTCACCCATTCCCGAATGACTATAGGGGTCCGTCGGGTATGGACTTGCAAGATATGAATGGTTTGTGTGTTTGCTATGAGGAAATATGTCGTTTCGTATTGTAGTACCCTCTCCGGAGCTCGTACTGTATTGTGGATATAATTATTATTCTTTTTTCAAGTAGCTGGAGGAGGGATGGAGCCCAAAGTGCCGTGCTCGGACAACGCCAAAGTTCCTTCCACTCATGTTGCGACAGAGGTGGGCGGTAAGTTTTGAGTGCATAAGTTTTAATGATGTGTACACTTGCAAACTACTAATGACTGTCTTGTCCTCAACTTCTACAGACGGTAATGAATTGACTGACAATGCAGTGGGTACAAGTGCACTTTCCACGTCCACTCACGTGCTCCACACAGAAGGTAAGTTCCCGAAGCCAACTCCAACATATTTGTGTTACGTAGGAGAGCATATAGCTCGATAGGCTCGTGTTTTGGTACATTATTCTATTTCGGGGGCTTGGCTAAGTAATTTGGCCCATCGAACTTTTACGTAGGCGGTGCCTATGAATTGCCGGTTGAGACCACCATACTTGACGAAGGTGTCAATATTGTTCACACTAAGAGACCACAATCGACACGACTTCGACTGCCTGCAACATCTACAAGACTCCATACACTAGAGGTGGGAGGAAGAGATCAAAGAAATAAGTGAACCAATCATGTGTTAACGTACTATGAATGAGTCAATATTTGATAGTGCACTTGCGATTCTATATGATCCAAATATGACTACCAAGTTGAAAGGAGAATTCAATTAAGCAACTAGACTTGTGGTATGCTATGGTCATATTTAACAAAAAATTGAATCCTCGATTTTTGAAACACTCACCTATGTCCTTCAAACTGGAAATTTCACTCCAAATTTTGTATCTGTTATTTTCAGGGCGACAACATGAAAGAAGATTAACAAGATAGAGAAGCAGAAAGCAAGCATTCTCAGGGACCACTTGCTTAAAGGTGTAGTTTTATGCTCAACTTCACAAGTCTTTCACTATCCCTAGCAATTCGTTAGGGTAAAAATTAGTTTCAGTAAGTTCGCTTTGAGTTGCAAAACTGAATTTGGATTCATAATCCTATAAAATGAAGACAATTTTTATGTTATGTGTTAGCAAGGCTTGGTGGTGATGTCAAAAAGTTATTTAGATGAATGTTATTTTAACTCAGTAACGTTAGAATTGTCTCATCTCATTTTCTTTCACTTAGCCTCAGTCTTTTTATTATATTTTACTTTTAATATTATATGTATACAAGCTTGTTTTATATAATTTTTTCTTTATATGAGTGATATTAGTACGACTACAATTTTTGAAAGTTTGTAAAACAATATGTATTAAAATCAATAATTCAATACAGTTGTAGATCTCCAATTGGGTCTTCACACGGATAAACATTGTTGGAAAACATTCAAGTATAATCTTCTCCTTAGTTGCTTAAATTTCACGTACTGTAAACTTGGGAATTATGTAAGAGTAGCGGGAAAATTGTTATAATGATGTCGAATATAGATTTAGGGCCCATGGATCCTTCAACTGTGACTTATTTTGGGGTGAGGAGAGTGGTTTTGGCGGTACTTGAATTATTGCTAATAAGTAAATATAGTTTTCACTTGAAAAACCCGCCTCGCATTAGACGGGGCAGGGCAGGGCGGGGCGGGGCGGGTTTGGGGCGCAGGTTTACCCCATTTCCCGCCTCATTTGTTATTTTTTTTTTATTCTTCACGAGGCGGGTTCGGGGTGGGGCACCCTCGCCCTGCCCCGCCAACCCGTTCGGGGCTGATTTTTTTGCCCCATTCGGGGTGGGGCCCCGTCAGGGCGAGACATGTTATTTTGCCAACCCTAAAAGAAAGTGATCCACTCCAGGCAATATCTGCGGTGATGTATATGCCATTTTGTTTGGCATCCTAGTTGCAATGGATCATGTGACCAGTATTTTGCTTGATTTATGAGCTTTTATATGAAAAACATGGGGACATTGATAGGACGCAATTTGTTGTTTTTTATTTGGCTAGTTGTATCTGTGTATTTGTATGTTACCCTTTTACTGTAGGGTTAATTATTTGAATTGTCATTGAACTATACCAATTGCTATTACTTAATAACTAAATTAAAAAATGTATTTCAATGATCACCGAACCATGCACCGTGTTACTTATCCATCACTCAAGGGGAAAATTCGTTAGGAGGTTCAACAAACGGCGTCAACTTGAGCGATGGATGGGTAATACGGTATATAATTTAGTCACCATTGAGAAACAATTTTAAGTTCGGTTATTAAGTAGTAACAATTAGTATAATTCAAAGCCATCATTGGGATATAATTTTTTGTTCATTCATTAAGTGGTAACAACTTCTCTCAAATCGACCTTTGTGAAAGCAAACTCAATCTTTTGCAGAAATCGTCTAGATTACATTTGGGTTTTATCACAAAACCCAAATGGTCAACTCCCATCACAAAAAAAATTGTCTATCGAGCATGTATATTTGTCTCATTGGCTCGCTTATTATTCTACGTTAAGGTGGCAAATCCCATAAATTGTGTGTCAAAGCAAACATTGAAAATTTGTCATGGCTACAAGATATTTATTAAGTCCCTAATCATTTTCGATGGGTGTGTAACCTCATTAAAATTCTTATCACACAACCACAGAACGTCATTCTTTCTTTGAAGTCTATAAAAAGATTTCCAAAAAAAAAAATGTCATTACGAATGTTATGGGTCTTCATGAAATTAGTGAACCGTCAATTAGATCCTTCTAGAGTATTGTTATTCACGTAAATATGTCCCTTTGAAGAAGCCGGGATAGAAATCATTTTTTTACTCTCGCTATAAAAATGAAAAACTGTCATTTCTATCGACACGGTCAACTACGAAACAATCATAAGATAATCTAAGGTGGGACAAGGGAAGGATGGGGAACCCCTATCCTCGTTTATTTACTTTTTATTTTTATGATTAAATTTAAAAATCCCTATATATAAATAAAATGGCCAAAATATTAATATTGTAAGTATAGTGGTTAGTACACCCACTTTTCATCTTTTCATTTGGCAGCAAGGCTAGATTTATTTTTTACTTTTAAGTTAAAAGCGGAACGACACGAATTTAAGGCGTGAACCACCCATCCTCGTCCCGCACCCCGACGTGAATTCCCAGTCGATTGGGGAATTCCAACCTCATTTGGTGCAGGTATCAAGGAGTACGGGATGTCAAAAAAGGAACATTGTCGTGGAAAACATTATGGATAATTATATTTGTATCACAATTTTTATTTTTTGCATTACCTTTTAATTGTACTTAAAGTTTTTAATCTTTACTCAATACAACACATATATTCCTAATGATTTTTCACGTCATTCTTATTCTCAAACTTTTCATCAGTTAACTTATTTTGTATCTAATAACAATTTTATGTTCAAAGGTCCGTTGAAATTAGGGATGGCAAAAAAATCCGACAAACCCGATACCCGCGGGGCCCCGCCCCGTTATGTTCAAAGGTCCGTTGAAATTAGGGATGACAAAAAAACCCGACAAACCCGATACCCGCGGGGCGGGGAAACCCGCTTAATTGGGTATTGGGGCAGGTTGGGTTGGGGAATTTCGCCCCGGGACGGGTTCGGGGCTGGGACGGGTAACGGTCCCCCCGCCCCGTTTTATTTATTTTTTATTTTTTTGTAATTTTTTTTTAATTCAATACTTTAAATTGAAATTTTCATTAGTTTTAATAAAAAATGGCAACTAAATATATTTCTCTAAATCTAATGAATTAGTGCAATAAAAATAAATTATCAAAAACTAAAAAAAAAAAAAAAATTTAAACGGGGGAGTAAACAGGGAATGACCCCCCTTAAACGGGGGAGTAAACAGGGAATGACCCCCGTCCCGCCCCGTCCCGTCCCATCCCCGCCCCGCCTTAAACGGGGAATGGGGCGGGGAATTGCTTGGCGAGGTATCCCCAACGCCCCCCCCCCCCGGTTGCCATCCCTAGTTGAAATGACGTAAAACAATTTGCTTTCCCATCATATTTTAGAAATAAATAAATAAATACAAAGTGCAAAAAAAATATTTTCCCTTATTTCAAAGCATGATAACAAATATTTTGGTATAAATCATTATCAAGGGCAAGACATACTAATAAATGGAGGGTTGAAGATGATAACTCAAAAATTAAGAAAGTAATTCCTACTATGAGCAAAAAATGAGTTTAATTGCAATTAAAATGTTGTATATCAAATAAAAATTTTAGTGGCAATATAACCAACCAAATATTATTAATAATTTGATCTGATACAAGTATACAAATTTGCCCTTGCTTGGTCCCAAATATTTTTAAAATACATTTTTTTGCTATCTGATTGTCAATCATATATTTGTCAATAAAATATTATTACACGAACATTCAAAATTTTTCTTTATTTTTTAATCACATATTCTCAATCAAAATACTATTTCAAAATAATTTTTGTACAAAAAATGGATTTAAAACATGCTGTTAACATGATTTTGGCAAAGAGAGAACTCACTTTTCAGTTCTCAAGCAGGGATGCGCCGCGAAGTGGTAGTGGGGGCAACTGACGTTACTAAATGAATCAATGGTGAATTGATGATGTTGGATAAAAGAGAAGTAAGAGTATGATCGATTGATTATTCCATGAGTAATGTTATTTAAATTGTGTTTGAACCACATTATTTTGAAAGAATGTAAAAATAGTAGATTGGTGGAGAATGTGTGGTTGAAAAAGAAGTGAAAGTTACTGATGTGATGAAAAAATTATTTTATTGAAAAATGTGTGGTTGAAAATGAGTAGAAGAATTAAAATGAAAATTTTAACGTGGAACAAACGGGGGCTTAGTATCATTGGTAATTAAAACATTAGTGTAAATAGATTGATGTGACATTAAATGAAATGTAAAATAAATGAATCACTTAATTTTACATTTTATTGAGCATATCATTTATTGTCACCTAGAATGATGTTGTAGCACGAATCAGTATTCTTATTCAATTTATGGGTCTTTTAACTTGGGATTGAGGGTTTATGTTGTGGGTTTTGTACAATCATTGTTTTTGGACAATTGATCTTAAAAATAATTTTTGAAATTGATAAATGTGATAATATTAAGTGTGAGTTGTCAATTAAAATTGTCAAATACAATTGCACAAATAGCATGATTCTTCGAGGGATACAAATATTATAAATAACAATTTTGCTACACTTACATTTTAGTTGACATCATAGTTAAAATTTCATGATGGGTACACAGTTTACTATTTATTTTAATAATACTTAAAATAATTAATAAACTCGATTTTTACACAGCGTTAATGTCAATCATAGTGTAAAAATATGATGTACAGGTAGCTTAATTGTATAAACAAATCGGGTGACAATTGTTGCGCGCTTCCCAAGCAATTCCAAATAATAAATAAAGGAATTCCACCAAAGCACTGACGTCACAAAAGTTAAATCAAGATTAAAGCTAATTTTATAATTGCACCTCAAAATATGTCAGTTCGACGAATGCGATGACAATGCAAATACGTGGGAAGTCAAAACCATGTTAACATCAACACACCCTGAATTTTGGATAACTAAAAAATCTGCCCAACTCTATGTCCAATTTAAGCTTTTTGCCCAACAGAATTTGCATATCTATAGAACTCGATCCATTGTATAAAATTTTCAAGCTTGTTTTTACTAGCAGACGTAGTGTCGAATTCTATCAAATTTTTTCACTCAATATGTAATAAGTATTGAAGAGAAGTTTGTGAAATATATATGGGATTATATTTAATTTGGGAAACATAGGTTGCAATTTTTATCACTTCAAAAAGTTGAGGGGCATATTTGCAATCAACTTATTTGCATCTCAGTAGATTTGTTTGCCAAGAAAACTGAAATTTAATTAACAAATGTCAAAGCCATGGAAAACCCCTACCTCTCCGATTGCAAATATATAAAATCCAAATGTCCCAACGAATCACCTTACCGTTGAGCCTTTGAAAATCTTTCCCGTGACGGGTTCTTCTTCTTTTCCCAGGTAATGAAAAACTCCAAGAAATTCATACCTGCAATATGCGCGTGTGGATTGTGTACATATGAATTTGTTTATGTTTCATTTGATGCTTTGCTTGACGACCAATACAAGAATTAATGCTCTAACGACTTTGATTTTTATTATGCTTTTGGGTATAAATGCAGGGAATTAATTAATGCTGAGAGGTGTTGGAATGGTTGGATTTGCTTTTCTTATCCGTTTGGTTGTATGGAATTGAAATTTGGATTGTAAAAAGTACATGGATTTATTGTGTTTTAAGAGGAATTGAGATGGAAAAATTTCCCTGGTATTACATGGATATTTCAAAGTAGTTGATAACTTGTTGGATTTGAAAGAGAGTGGCGAAAAAAGAAGGAAAAATTGGTAAATTTGATGTAACAATTTATTTCTTTTGTGTATCCAGAATTGATTGCAGGTTTTGTTTGTACTGAATGATACAACTGCAAAAATATTGACACGGCTTATGTTTAGAAATTTGAAGTAGTGAATGTGTAAACTAAATTTGATTGGGGTTGTTTTAGGCCAGTGATTTCGGTTTCTTCCTATACCTTCTAGTTGGGATCGTTGGATAAATTTATGATGGATGAAGCTCCATCAAATTCATTGCCTCCTTTTCTTGCAAAGACGTATGAGATGGTGGATGATCATTCCTTGGACTCTGTTGTGTCCTGGAGTAGGAGCAATAAAAGCTTCATTGTTTGGAATCCTCCAGAATTTGCAAGGGTTCTTCTGCCCAAATTCTTCAAGCACAACAACTTCTCCAGCTTTATTAGGCAGCTTAATACATATGTAAAACCTTTTATTCTTTGTTAATGCGTTTAACATATTTTAATTATGCATTACATTTTATAGTTATTCTTGTGATGTTTTATATGTTGGCCTCTTTATGTTTACCAGGGTTTCAGGAAAATTGATCCCGAACGGTGGGAATTTGCTACCGAGGATTTTGTTAGAGGTCAGACCCACCTTTTGATGAACATTCGTAGACGCAAGCCTGTTCACAGTCATTCCTCAGTAAATCTGACTTCTTTACACCCTTCAACTGAATTGGAGAGGCAAGGATATAAGGATGATATTGAGAGGCTAAAACGTGATAAAGAATCGCTTCATTTGGAAGTACAGAGGCACAAACAGGATCAACAAGGACTTGAATTACAAATGCAGGGTTTGACAGAACGTTTGCAACGTGTAGAACAAAGCCATAAAAATATGTTGTCCTCTCTGGCTCTGACATTGAACCAACCAGCTGTTACTTTAAACGTAACGCCACAAAGGGAAATTCATGATAAAAAGAGAAGATTTCCCCGAAACAGTTACTTGTGTAATGAAACCATCAAGGAGGATAATCATATGGAATCTTCTCAAAATTCCACAAGAAAAAATAAAAATACGACTTCACTTTCGAATTTCAACAAGGAATTGTTGGAGAAGGTGGAGTCTTCTTTAAGACTATGGGAGAACATAGTACTTGATGTTGGTCAAGGTTTAGTGCATCATAGTACATCAATAGAGTTGGATGAATCTACAATTTGTGAAGATAGCCTCGCTATTTCTTCCACACAACTAAATTCTGATGTTGGATCTAAGACCTGTGGGATTGACATGAATTCTGAACCTGACACTGCCATTATTCATGAGCTGCAATCTTCCATGGGAGAACAGCCAGTTGGGATGGCTACCAATGTGCGAGCAGGTGTCAATGATGTATTCTGGGAACAATTTCTTACGGAAAATCCTGGTTCAAATGATGTTTCCGAATTTCAGTTGGAAAGGAAAGACACGTATGACAGCAAAAACGAAAACAAAGTAGTTGATCATGGGAAAAACTGGTGGAATGAGTGGAAATAACCTTGCAGAATAGTTATATTCTTTTTGTTGGATGCACTTTTTCATATCTAATACCCTTTTTGATTAGTTCGATAGAGCTTTCATTTGCTGGGTTTACCATTTCTGTGCATATTGTGGTGTTAAATTCAGGTACTTTTCACTGTTTAATTCACATGTGATAATTGATTGAATAGATATATACCATTTTTGCATTCTCGTTTAGACTTTAATATTTATCCTATTTGCTTACCAAAACAATTTCAGTTAATTAGTAGTGTACTTTTTCTTTTTAAAATAGAAGATGCTCTAAATATAGGAGACATGAACAACTCAAGGTTTCACGGGGTGCCTTTCTTCTTGACACAGAAAGGGACACCGTGCGGCAGTAGTCTATTCCCCTAGACTACATTCCTCCTATTCTCGGTCGTTTCTGGACGAAAGTA
>CAIGRP010115968.1:0-22950 GCA_903798385.1 Fraxinus cuspidata | reverse complement strand
TTTGGTACCGTAGCTGCAATTTCCCTTCATGTTTTCAGAGTTGATTCCACAAAATCTCACTCTCTCCTTGAATTGAATTTTTGAGATGGATTTGATGATTCATTCCTCAAGGTTCCTCCTTCCTGATTTTCCTGCCGACAATGACCCTTCTCAATTTTACGCACTGGTACTACTAAACCAACGCATCCCTCGATTCACTCCCCTGCTCTGGAACCACGGTAACTTATCATTCGGCTTACTTTTGTTATGCATTTATGCGGCAGTGGTAAAAACGCAGTTTAATAATTCTGTGTAGAACAGCACGACTTCGTGTGTGTGCAGATGGCGGAGCGAATCGCCTGTATGATGAGTTGCCGCAATTGTTTCCAGATGAACAAGCCTTGGCTATTCGAAAAAGGTTAGTCAAAATTGTCGAATACGATGAGATTTAAATGAGTATGTGTGCTGACCGTTTCTAACATAGCTTATAAACGAGATGGACACATCAGATTCGAGTCCTAGTCTCGGTGACCAATTTATAAAAGAGCAATACGGCGTTAAAAACTATTTTGCAATTGCGTCTTGTGATCATCAGACATTGAGGGGTATTGTTTAATACATTTGATGCATGTTGCAATAGTATCAGTAGACTTTTGTTTTTGTTATTTATTTAAATTTCAGATGCATGTGAGATATATCCAGTGCATAATTTTTTTCTTTGGAAGTTGTGGATTTTCTGTGATAGTTATAACCTGTAAATTCCCAAATGAAGCTTAGTTTCATATAAAAGACGAGACTTGACTTTAAAACAAAAAGACCAGAAAGGAATTCTGAGAAATAAAGAAGGCAATTCCGATTTTTATTGCAATGAGGTACTGTTGTGTTTTATTAACAAATTGACTTTCGATAGTATTATAGTTTTGGGGGGTTTTGTAATGCTTTAAGTGAGCAGTCTGCCAGCTGAAAAGAGAGAATTTTCTTTTATCAGTCTTTATTGGTGATAGGATCCATTTAAATTGATAACATACTGGAAGTGCGAGTTTTTGAAGCAAGATAGTTTATATAGGTGGCTCTTGCAACTTTAGCCCCTGTTTGACAACTATTATTTCAAAATTCTTTAATGTTCATACTAATTTTCAACCACACATTTACAAAATAAATTATTTTGCTCATAATCCCAAAACATTTTTCTATTTTTTAACCACACATTCTCCAAAAAATCTCTATTCAAAACTCTATTTTTTTGAAATAATGGCCATCAAACAGGGGTTTAGTAGTTTCATTTGCTCTTTGGTCTCCTAGTCTTTATGCTGACTCTTGTTTGGGAAATCATTCTCACAGTTTCCGGAATTGTGTGCTCAGGGTAGACTGCACTGAGTGAATTGCTTCTTGGTTTTCAAGTCTCAAATTTGATTGGATAAAATTCTTGTAAATATTTAATTATATTGATAAAACTTGGGCGAATGGAGTCTGTTCTTAATATCTTTATCCTATTCTTCCGAGAACCAGAGATAAAATTAGATAAACGAAGATATTTGTCTAACAATTGGTACTTATAATTATGTGGATGATCCAGGTATAAACCAGATGTAATAGAAGGAGACATGGATTCGATTAGAGCAGAGGTATTGGAGTTCTATACAAATCTGGTGAGATAATTGTATCCTTTTGTTGTTAGAAATGCAGCAAATCTTTCGAAGTTATTTATATAGACGCTTGAGTAGAGTGAACTCTAATTTTGTATCTTTGCTTTCTGTGGATGTGACCAAATTTTAGAACCCATGGTAATGGTACTTTCTTCGTATGATCGCATATGACGCGCCATCTTGAATGCCTCTTTCCACTGCAGGCAAATATAGGCCAGGTTTTGCAAATTTAGATCATGATGTGACCCCATTAATTATATGATGAAGCTTTTCCCATCATGTGACATTTGGGAAAAAAAATGATTTAGTATTTGAGCTTCTTATCATGTTGATATGACTCGCCCTTATTACTAAGGATCTAGTTCCCTACTGTTGTTCCGAATCATGATAATTTTAGAGCCTAATTAATAAAACACCATTGTTTTCTTTATTAGTCTCTCCGTCCCATTTATATAGGTTGATTTTGTTTTTCACACATATTAAGAAATTTTATTTAACGTTATTGAAAAAACATTTTTTGCAAAGAATTTTCTTAATTTACCCTTATTTAATTATGGTAAATTATGTGTTTTTGTCCATGTTTCCAAGAAGTGGGAAATGTGTGTATGCCAAGAAAGTAAATTAAAATCTGTACAATTTCAAGATTAAGTGGGAGGAATCGTTTATAACTAAGCAAATTAAAGTGTATATTAGTAAACGAACAAAACAAATACTTTCTCAATAAAGAAATATGAATATATAAATGGGACAAAAAAAAAAAAGTTAGCCTATATAAATGGGACGAATGGAGTACTTCTTTATGTTACTGCTTGACTCAAATAATGTTTGTATATTCTTTATATTTGATGACCGCAGACAATTGATGCTCATTTTGACCAATAAAATTTTGTGACCAGTTCAAGATGTTCAGTTAGGATCTGATGACATTGTATTTGTGTGCCTATAGTTCCAGAGAACTAATTAATTTACATTTTCAAATATTAAACTCATTCTTTGGTATGTTTTATAAAACCGTATACTGAGTATCTATAGCTTGCTTGTCAAATGCAGGGAACCAACACAATAGATGCTTCTCATGATCAGGATACCACGGATTTACATAAATGTGTAGCATACATCTGTGACTTACCAAATCTGGAGAATCATAATGTATGTACAATGCTTCAAACGTTCCATTATCTCCATGCTCAATATCTATAATATTTATGCTTGATCTCTGTTTATGATCCATCTTGTCATCAGATGTACTCTTTCTTGAAGAAAACGTCTAGCATAAGCTGAAAAACCTGTGAACGGGGTAAATGGAACTTGAAACTTAAACCATATAGGATGAATGATAGCTTATTGTTATTAGCAACCCTGATGGAATCTGAAACATCTATGAGCTTGCTTGGGAGTGATTATAATTTGTGAGTTCTACAAAATATGTGGATGATAAGTGAACAGTAGTTGTGGGTCTATGAAATGTATAAATAAAATATTTGTTTGACCAGTTTAAATTACGCACTATACTAAAGGATCTTCCCTCTCTCTTTTCTTCTATCTTCACTTGTGTGCATCTATTGACATTCTAATCGTCATGCCTGTGCTTAAATTTCAGTTATGCATTCTTGTTGCTGGAGCACTTGGTGGGAGGTTTGACCATGAGGCTGGAAATATCAACGTACTATGTTTTTTCTCAACCACCCGAGTGATACTTCTATCGGATGATTGCCTAATCCAACTTCTTCCAAGTAGTCATCATCATGAGATCCATATTCAATCCTCTGTTGAGGGCCCACATTGTGGACTCATTCCAATTGGCATACCATCTAGAAGCACTACGACCACTGGGCTTCAGTGGGATCTTAGTAAGTGTTCATCATTACATGCATTCTAATCTTTTTATCCTTTCGATGATCGTGGTTCTTCTCAAATGCTGGTCTATGAAGACCTCGCTTTCTTTAGTCAAGTCGAGACAGTTTGAATAAGATATCATTCTTGAATAAAATTCCATCTTTTGGTAAATTTAATTCTTCTGTGCCTAATGCAACCGTGGTTAATGTACTCCCTTTCAGCTGACACTGAAATGAGGTTTGGTGGCTTGATCAGTACTTCAAACATCGTAAAAGGAGAGAGAGTAACTGTCAGATCTGATTCGGACCTTCTCTGGACTATATCCATTAAAAAGACGTGAAAAGTCGTGCTTATGAGATGGATCGTGCAACTTGCAGATGGTTACTGATTCGGCTGAATTATTCGCTGTGATGCTTCTCATAAATTGAACGAGCTTGATGCTTTTGTAAGTTTCGAGTTCATAAGCTCCATCCTTGTTCTAATTTGTGTATGATTATTCAAAGAAATGCTTCAGGCTGGTCAGCATTAGTGTTTGTATAGCACCTGAAACGAGGAATGAAATTATCTTTGGTGATTTTTGTTAAATTAGCGTATTTGCCTAGCTTGTGGTAGATTCAAGTTGGTTTGCTATGTATAGTTTTAATCTAAATCTAAGCCTATGTTTGGAGCCGATTTCTCGTCCAGAAAATGGATTTTTTTAACCGTTACATAGCGACGTGGGTCCCACCAAATGAGATGAAAGGCCAAAAGTGCGGCTGAAATTGGATCAACGGTGCAAAAATTCATTCCCCCCGCCCCCCACCCCCACAAAATCGGCTCCAAGTAGGGGCTAAAATCAAGAAAAATAAAATTATAAAAAGGGAGACGAGAAAGAGTACAGGTGTATTCTGGGAGACTACTGTACTGTCAAAACTTTTGTGGAGATAATATCTATATTTGAGATCGACCAACCATTTAAAAGGAAGATCACAGTGGGATATGTAAAGAGATTTTAGAGAAGAGAACAAAGAGGTGAAATCAGGCACACTGACTATGGTCTTTATTCTTGTTACCAAATAGCGACTAGTTAATTTTAGTGATTTATCAATTTTTTAATGGTGGGACAGCTAGACAAGCCTATGAATAAAACATAAATTAATAAACGCTGAGAATAATTTTAGATAATAAAAATGATATTATCAAAAAACTGTGAAAAGGATCTTCACTTGTCAATTTGATAGGAAAGATGATAGCCAAAAATTTCATAAATATTGTTAAACTCAAAAATATGTCCGATCAAGTGGTCAACAGTTTTTGGCCAACTAGGTGTCTTTTGTTCACTAGAATGCATCGTTAGACCACCGTCCCAAATAAAACAACGAAGATCATTTGTACTCCAATGATCAATTAAATTGTCATAATGAGAAAAATGAGAGGATTTGATTTACATACCTTGAGTGCAAATGCGTTGCATATACATAGGAAGACACGATACAAGCGTGCAACTCTCAAGTGTCTCGTGCCGAACCCGAGCCGACGAGCTTTTTTGCCATCCCTATATAGGAAGACATGATACAAGTGTGCAACTCTCAAGTGTCTCGTCCCTCACAACAAAGGAATTGGGATATAGACACAGAATATAGTCTTGCGCAAATTCACAAAATCTTAAATTTTTTTATTTTTTATTTTTATGTTTTAAAATTTTAATTTTATTTTAAAGAATAGAATAATAAATAAATATTGTCAATCCCACATATCGTCTCTTAAGATTTTTATAAATCGTCCATGGACACAAATTTTAAATATCAAAGCTGCAAATAAATATAAGGTTAAACCTAAATATTATATTACTCATAAGTTAGGGGTCTCCACTACAATTTTCTTAAAATTCAAAATAACTTTCATTATTGAGCGAAAGAGATTCGGCGATGCGTCTGGAGATCAAAACCAGTTTCGTTCTCCTACATAGCTCTCTCTTACTCGGTACCCGTAATTTCTTTTCGTTTTTAGGGTTTAATTTATTAATCTCCGTTTTCATCCATTATTACGTATACAAGCTTTTAGGGGTTTGAACTGTTAAATTTTTTTTTTCCTGAATGCAGGTTTCTTCTGTGCACTAGAATTAAACAATGGTAAGGTGGTACTTCCTGAATACACGGTGTTCTGAGGTTTTTTTGGCTGTGAAATTTGAGTCTGTTGCGTATTTTTTTTATATTATTCGCTTGGTTGATTTTTGGGTTTTGCATTGCAGCTTCCACTTTCGTTGCTAAAGACAGCCCAAGGCCACCCTATTGTACGAATTTTACTTAAATTGTTTTTGCCTTTTACATAATACTTCAAATTTAGGAGATTAGGAAATTGATTTCTTTTTTCGGATTTTCTTGAATAATGATTATGAAAAATAAAGAGCCGTGGATTCAGTTTTGGTTGGTTATGCTTATGCTGGTTCCTGTCATTTGTGATAGCTGGTGGAACTGAAAAATGGGGAGACATACAATGGGCATTTGGTAAATTGCGACACTTGGATGAACATTCATCTCCGTGAAGTTATATGTACCTCCAAGGTTCTTTATCTCTTCTCTTGAATTTATTATTATGAAACCTTGATGTATTCTTTTCCCTTTTTCCTTTTCTTTTGACTGATTTTTTTTATGCTTTTTTATGGTTTTATAATATAGGATGGAGATAAGTTTTGGCGGATGCCCGAATGCTACATCAGGGGAAATACGATTAAGTATCTTAGAGTTCCAGATGAGGTATGCTTTAGAACATCTTTTTGTCTGCAGGTTGTTTTATGTTCTACTTGTCCCATTTGGTTTTCTGCTAGTAATTTACTGTTCGCTTATTTTCCACCGTTGAAATTAGATATAGGATTTTGTCGAAGGAGCTTATTTAGATTTCTTATTTGGGATAATATACGATATAATTTCTCCATACCTTGATTGGTAAAGTGACATTGTGCTAGATTTATACTTACACTATCTTTTGTGTATAAAGATCAATGTAGTGTGAATGCGGTTGTCAGTAATGGACATAGTTTGAGTTCCTTGGTGAACTATCCACTAGACTTTCTGTTGGCATGGCCTCATTTTGTAGGGAGCTTTATTCAAGTGTAGCTGCTTTGAATGGAAACACCGATCAGTGGCAGCAGTTGTATATCTTATCTTGTGAACTCTCCCTGAATATGATATCTCAACATCTTTGGATTTGTTGTTGGTAGTCAAATATTTTTTCCCATGCAAATATAAATTTTAATGTCTTCACTTTCTGAAAGCAAGCAGCATTTATTTCAAACTTAACCCTTAAAAGATTTGCGTGTGCTTGGTTTTTTACTTTGGGGGTGGGTGGGTAGGTGGGATATCAAACAAATGTTTTCTCCTCCACTCCTTCCCGAGCAATGGCTTTTTATCAACTTCGTTTCTTAAATTATTGGAGTAATACACTGATTTATTATTGCTGTGGTCCATATGCGAATTAATGGCATCATTTAGAAGAAGTTTTTAATTGGAATGCATAATCTTCCTGCGAAGTTTTGGAAATCCATTGAATTCATCTAAATGCTTGATGATTGCCTGCTTTAGTGTCTTTCGTAGTTTCATTGCAGTCTTTTTTGTTATTCTGTCACTCTGTTATGTGATCTGATATTGTAATAAATTAACAACTTCTGTGAATTATTTTTTTGTCCTCTCTAGATGATTGAGCAGCATTGACATATTGAATTTTCTTGCATTGCAGGTAATTGATAAAGTTCAAGAAGAGACAAAGAGTCGTTCTGGTATGCTCTGCCTTTTGTTTCGTCTCTGTCTTTCCATTTAAAATCTGAATAATTATCTGCAGACATCTTATCGAGTGGAATGGATCCTTTATTTTATCAAAAGCAAGGTCCTAGAGACTGTGTGATTTACAAATCAGGCACTCTACAGGAAGTTTTTCCATAACTTGTTCCAGGAATTGCAATAAATTATTTTCTAATGTTATGAATGTTATCTTTTTCATTTACACTGTGTGACTGAATGAATGCCTCTCTTAGTGCTGCCTATATACTTATGCTCATCCTGCTTGTGTCATGCCTCCGATATTTTTATCTTCTTCTGAAGTCAATTCGTATCTTTTGAACATACTCAGATAGGAGGCCACCTGGAGTAGGGCGCGGAAGAGGTAGAGGCAGAGAGGATGGCTCAAAACCAAAAGGTATTGGCCGTGGCATGGAGGATGGAGCTGCTAGAGGCATGGGTGGAGGTCGAGGCAGAGGTGGATCTGGAGGAAAGGCTGGTGGAAGCAGAGGTAGATCCTTTTATTTTAAGAAATTTTATTTGAATTTCTTAAAGCTTGGAGCTGTACTGGATGTGTGCATAACCTAACCTATCCATTGTTGCTTAGCTATGGGGTTGAAGTGGTTTATAAGACTATCTGATGATTCTTTATATATAGCTACTCACGCATAATTAAACAATTTGTTGATTTGATGAGTATTTGATATACCATGCTTGGTAGCTAATTCATGAAGCGTGAGCTACATTTTCCGAAGAGACAGACATACTTAAAATAGTAAATAATTGATTTTGTTATCTAAGTTAATAACAGGATTTGTATGCAACTGTTTTTATGACCTTCATATGTGGATATCCATCCTGGTCCCTACTCAGCACGAGTACATTAATGAATTGTTTTTATGACCTTGCATATGTGGATATGTGCTGTATCACAAGAATAAACCATTATCGTCTTGTGCCAGGTGTTGGGCGAGGCCGAGGATATGAAGGGTAGATGTCAAGGCAGCGGAAGGGGGATGGTCTGCCGTTTTTCAGAGGCCACAATATCATGATGAGGCAATATAAATGTGCCTTTTTGGTATTTTCAGTATTATTGGATTGTCTTAGTACGGCGAAGTTGTTATTGCTAATAGGTTGGTAGAAAAACCTAGGTTTTATGAGGATGGATATGACATTATAAATGTTCTTCGGTCGAATTTATGTATGTAACATTTGACAATTAGATTTTGCAAAGTTTCTTGGTCTTTATTAGACCCCAGAATGGATTGTGCAATATTAAAGGGCGATATTTCAACTTTTTAGTATTATTGTCTGTACTAGTTATATTCTCTAAAGAATTTGGCCGCACATGCACGTCCCATACTTGATGAATAATTCCAAAATGTGTGAGAATTAATAATGTGGTTTGATTGGATACTGAAAATGCCAGTGTAGTGATTATCTAAAGAGAGCATCTGTAATTTGCATTTTAAAACTGTTCTAATATGTGTTGACACTTAGACAGCGGAAATTGTATGCATTGAGAGTCGGAGGGAATTCTTATTATGATTAACCTGGTTACAAAAAAAAGTGCAGAAAGACTTTGTGCATCTCAGGCAAAACGTTCTGTTCAGTCGAATAGGTTTAAGGCTTGGAGCAAGAGTATTGGTGCAAGTGGGCACGTCTGGTGGTGACCTTACCAGATAAGTTAGCTCCGTGTTCTGAACTATACCAAATTTACAATGTGATTTCTGTGTCCTTGCCAACGTCTCATCATGAGAAATTTGATCCAAATTCTTTACTTTTATCGGATATCCATGATGGTACTTTGTTTAGTTTGATTGGAGTTCGGGTTACTGAGGGATTTGATGGTCTATAAACTGTCCCCTAATGAAGAATCAGCTGGTGTCGTGGAGAACAAGAAACGGGTAATTCAAACCCCAGCAACTCGTCACAAATACAACAGATATAAGTTTTGAAACTGCTCGATCTAGAAGGCAAATAACAAAGCTTTCAGTACAAAATCCAGGTAAAATGTTCATGCTATTAATTATCAATTTCCAATCTATATCAGGTGGAATTACACGTTTATGAAATTGGGGCAGATTCTGTTTTGAGGTCAGAAGCTTTCACTTTCTGCTTTGTCAGCGCTCTTCTCTTCAGGCTTTTCAACTTCATGCTCTGCAAATCACATGGGCAGAGACGTCAGACATGAGTTAAGCACAAGAGCAAGGAAATATGCATGATTTCTAAACGTAGCTTCAAATGGTAATAGTGGCCCCTTCTGTTGTCTAGTTTCCGAAAGCGGGATGAAGGTTATAATAGAACGGCCGTCCCACTTTCCCTTTAAACTCATGGTCATAACATCTTAGATGGACTAAGCATGTTAGGTAGAATTTGTGCACAATATTAGATGCGACTAGATAGTACAATAAGAATTTTAATTTCTTTTCTTCAATGTAGTCAAGTACCCTCTAATCAAACCTGTCAAGCATGCCATATGTAGAACAGTAACTTTGTCCAAATACCTTCATCATCACTGTCCTCTAGGTCATCCCCCATAGCATCATCTCCTAGGCCACCCATGTCACCGAATTTCTGTAGAATGCATCAAAAAGGAGAAATGCATCAGAAGAGATCACAAGGAAGAATCCTATTTTATCTTGACAGTGGGAAAAAGTCCTAATCGAGAAATCCATTCCACCCATATCAAAATCAGCATTATCTGTTCACAGTGAGAATAAATCCAATCAATGAAATGCTATTACATTTTTTGCAATTCTACTTCAAAAAACTTCTTGAGAACCAGTTCAGCCTGAACCAGACTGCTCTTGGGATGGCCGTGAGCGAGTCAGATCCTCTTAAAAATGTTACAGCTTCGATTCAAGGCCAAACCAGTAACCAATATGGGTGAGGCAGTTGTGTACAAAAGGGGCTGGCGGTTACCAGCCTTCCCCATTTTGACACCTTTACAAATAGTAGAGAAGTTGGAACTAATGTAATGCAACACAAGCTCAAAACAGGAATAAATTCTCTTATGCGGTAAAATTAATAAAGAACCATTACTGTAGAAAATATGGAATTGTTCAGTGATATTTCATTGGAGAAAGTGAGATTTGCAAGATCTTCTCACCTACTTCTTCCCATCTCAAAGTAAGAATGCAGAGACTGAATTTAGTCCACCACACTCTTCCTTCTTCTCACCCCGCACTTACCCCCTTTATCACAAATAAACTTAAGGTGCACCTCCACTTCAAAGAGGGCACCCGCTGCATGAACTCAACCAGACACTTTTTTAAGGCTCCACGAAAAGAATTAAATCAAATTCAAATATCAGCAAAAAAACAAAAAAAAGGAACAAAAAATGGTGAACTGAATCAATGATAAACTAAATAGGCACATTAAAAGAGCAACATAAAAGAAGGAATCAATTCAGAAGCATTGCGCCCATTGAGAAACAAAGAATATCGACATGGCGATTTGGAAAGTAAAAAAGAAAAAATGAAGACAATTGCAGCAGAAAAAACAGAAAGTTACAGACATTGCAGGTGAACAAAACCTAGGTAACGTAGCCCCAAATTCTCTATGAAACGGATTAATCAAGAAAAATTGAAAAAGCAAAAATTTCCATTTCTTACGTGCAAATATTTCGCTTCCATATTGTCAAATCCATCACATACAGCGTACTTTGAAAATAAAACAACGAACTTGCGAATACTACTGCTACATTATCATCAGAATACAAAAAAGTACTGTAAAATAGCTTAAAATACTGTGTCCAAAGATTCAGAACAGTATAATTGAACAGGGATTAAAAAATAAAAATCGTACCTCATGTTGGAATTCAGTAGTGAGAGAAAAAAGGAGACAGAAACTCCAGAAATGCAGATGAGCAATGTCCAAGTCCAATAGTCGGGGAAGATACGAGCGACTTCGATGAAACTGGGCATGTACAAAATGAGGCCATTATGGAGTCGGGTAATATCTGGGCAAATTTTTGAAGGCCTACCTATTATCTAATGACTATATATTAAGTCTCCGTTTGTTTCTCATTTCTAATTCATAAAAATGAAAAATATGATCGTTATCCATCATATCAAATCATCAATTTTAAATTTCTATCTCTTGTGTGAGACCCAATAACGGCTCTATTTTTCATTCTCATTTTATAATAATGTGAATCAAACGGACCCTAAGGCTGAACAACGAAATCATCGAACCACCATATAATCAAATCAAAACTACTTTTATGGAAGGGAAAAATTCATAAGTAAGAGTTTAACTATTACTCATTTTACAACTAAGATAAAAAGTTTAAAATTTCAAAAATCAGATATTTATTTATGAAATAATTAATTAAACATATAATTTTATTAATTAAATATATTAATGTCACAATTCTAAATTCTCTAATTAATTGATTATTTTTTTTTCTCGATTCCGATTTAAAAAAATTATAAGTCAAATTATTTTTCGATCACAAATAAAAAATTTATAAATCACAATTTATTTCTCGATCACAAATAAAAATTTTTTATAAGTCACAATTTATTTATTGATCACAAAATTAAAGTGTTTATAAGTTACAATTTATTTATCGGTCACAAATTATAAATTTTATAAATCACAACTTATTTAAAGGTCACAAATTGTCAAATCAATTAGTTACAAGTTATTTCTCAGTTATAACTTATGAAGCCACTGTTTGATCCATATTAAAATTTTCATTTTCATTCTTCTATTCATTTTCAACCACACATTTTTCAATAAAATAATATTTTCCATCACATCAATAATATTTCCTTCTTTTTCAACCACACATTCTTCATCGATTTACTATTCCAAAATAATGTGGCTCAAACAAACCCTAAATTGTGAGTCACAATCATATTTTTAAGTCATATTATATTGGTACCAAATTACCCAATTTATAGTTACAATCAACTAATTTATTGATCACAAATATTGATGGTCCCACTCGATCGTCACCGCCACCAACACCACGACGCCACCACCACCGACTTTACTACAACTGTTTGCAACCACCACCTTACCACTGTCAACAATGCTAGATCCACAACTACACCAGCGCCAAAGTCAATCGCCATCGCCATCGCCATCGCCACCACCACATGAACCGCACCACCATCACCGTCACCTTCACCGCCGTCGCCGTCTGTTTCAACAATCACCACCACAACCACCTTAAATCCACCATATCCTTTACCTCTACCACAACTATCCACACCAACTCAAAGATGCAAGCTAAAATAAAGAAAACATATCAACGCCTCGATGAATCATCACCGGATGAAACGAAAAATAGATCCATGAGAAAACAGAAACGGGTTTCTGCACGCGATCATCGTGATCAAATTTTTGGTGGTTCAACATACAATGAAAATAGAAACCTTAAACCACTGGTATAGAATGATGGTTCTGCACACGATCGTCGCACCGTTGCGCCATCTTGTGCAACTGCCGTGTGTCCAAACTAGTAGCGATCGCTGGAGTACCCTTTCTTCTACTGGTTGATGAGAGAGAGAGAGAGAGATGTTGGTCAAAAATTTGGGATCATGGGATTTTTAGGGTTTGTGTATTTATAATTTAGAGAGAGAAGATGGAGGAAAGAGAGAGGGTATTGAATATTATTAATATTAAATATTTGAATTAATGTCTGATTTTTATATAAATAAATTTTAGATATGATTTTTGAAATTAGATCTTTAAAATTTTGATTAGGTGCAATTTCCACTTTTATGAAATCCTTGGTTTGGATCCATATGGGTTCATCAATATTTTAGTTTTAAACTGAACCAAACCACTTCAAAGTGGCATGATTTATGTTTCAATTGTTTTAAACAGTCAAACCATTTACCAAAAAACCCTGAAAATAAATTAATTTAAATTTGATCAAACACATTTAAAACTAAACACACCCTAGTTAGAAATATACATCCACATTAGACATAAATCAATGAAATTCAATAGCTCATAGACAAATATACATCCCAATTAATTAATTAAATCATACTCAAATGCTAATCAATCATCTCAATTGTTAAGGCAAAATCCTCAACTTGGGTAAAGTACTAAGCAATTACTATCGAACCATATTCATCGACCGTCCATTGCAATTGAGTAAACAATTAAATATAGGTTTTAATTCAAACTCACACATTTCTTTTCCTTCTATTAATAATTTTCTCGAATTTTGGCTAAATTTTTAGTCGGTTTATCAAAATTTTCTTATTTTTTGATAATTGTTTGTTATATTTTATTGGTGGTCGTGTTATTTCTTCTAATTTTTATCGTGCTCCTATAAATTCTCAGCGGACAATATTTTTTGTTTATTTGTGTCTTAGTTTTCTGATCAAGCCACTCAATTAATTATTTACATGTTAATTTAATTTCTAGATTTTATTGTTAATTACTAGAATGATTTGTTGAATTACTTAAATGATACAAAAATTTATTACTTCACCTTACACAAAAATTTTAGAATCACAAAAATTTGACAAAGAACTAATACATCATTTGATATAAACTGATACAAAAATTTTATGACTTTATTTGAAAATGTTTATTAGGCATCTGATTGTCAAAATGACAATCTCACCACGTTTATCATATTAACATTGTCAATTTTTTAATTTCTTCAACAAGAATAAAGGAAGTAACTTGTTTTTTCTTCACAAAAACTATCTCATTTTAGCTTAAAATGCGTTTTAAGGGATGAAAACCATTGGTAAGGACTACTTGTGCTTAGTTTTGAAGATGAAGGGGGCTTAACGTCAAAGAAAAAGGTTTGGGAAAAAATTACAAAACTCCGTATAAAATGGGGACTAAGATGAAATTTATTTGTCAATAAATGAATAACTTAAACCCTAATTCTTAGACAGCTTCCTCAAAACCCTATTTGAAGTGCGGGAGACATCAAGATAATGGGGGGTTCGAGAAGGAGTTACAAGCGTTCGAAGTCGAAGGTAAAAGTTGGACAGCCGAAGAAAAACCCTCGAATATTCAAACCGGCATTCCATCTCCCACCGAAGTTGAAGACTCTTTTGGACCCCGATTCAAAATGGGACGATAAGGCCAGTGTAATCGAGAATTACAAGTCATTTGGCGTTGTTTCGAACCCTAATCTGCTTGGAGTCCGCTCTCGTACCCCTCACATGGTCGAGAGCGACGCCCTCCAGGTCCCTGCCCAAGACGCCACCCCAGTGGATGAGTTTGAGCCCATAGATTCCGGTAGCGACCTCGAAGAAGATGGTCAGTTATTTTTTACTTTTTCCTTTCGTTCCCTAAGTATATCTGTTTTTGGACATTTTATTAACTTCTACTTCGGCATTTTGTTTTGATTGAAAGTTGAATAATTTCTATCGTGGTTGTTATTTATTCACCTAGTGTGAATCAGAAATCTGAAGTTAATGCATTGAGATGGGAAAAAGCAAGAAAATAATTAACTGATTTATTAATTTCACTAGAGGACAGTGTTTGGAAGGTTCTTTCTTCTAGGTAGATGCGTGGAATTCATTGATGATGTTAGCTGTGCAATGATTCTCTGTTTGCACCAAGAATTGGAGCCTATTTCATTTGGGCAAAACACCAATATTGCAATCTATTACTGATCTTTAGAAAATTACTTTACTATCTTTGTTTACTTGGTTTATGACCGAAGATGATCTATCAATAGACTCTCAAATTGATTCTTGTTTAGCACCTGAAACAGATATCCTCACAAATACCATGTGAAAATGGGATAGATACCTTTGTATGTGTAGGAAATTGCAACCCTAAATTGCTAAATCCTGTATTATTTGAAACATTTGTTACCATGTTGTCCACGTAAGAGCTCAACCCTTTGAAAAATGATATCGTTGACACCTGGTATGAGTACTAAACATTAATCTGCGAACACAACTTATCACGGAATAAATAGATGTTAAACCGGGTTGAATACTATATGTTTTTAGTGCAGTGACCAAATATATTGTTGTAAGGGCTGTACGAATCTTTCTCACGTCAACTTTTCATCATTCTTTCTCAAACATGCATTGTCCAGCTAATTATAATGTTACATTATGTAAAACATCTTTGAAGTATTATATATTAGCTTAATGCTGTTATTAATGACATGTCCAAAGTAAAGACACTTATTTGATCAACGAATTTATTCTCGTATGTCACTTAGATCCATAGTTGTACCTAGCACCTATCCTGGTGTCCAAGCATCAAAGAAAACGTCTTCTGTCACACATCTTCAATATGATTATAGTATCTCTTGCTGATATCTACCACATGTTGCAAAATTTTGCAATGGAGCCTAACCTCTCCGTGAAATCTTAACCGTCCATTGTCACCACTTGCTTATACATTCTAAACAAGATCAGTTACTTGTTTTGATATTTTTAAATTACCACTTAGCTCTCTTCTCATATGTGTCACGTGCGGATAACGAGTATTAAAGTTATAATTGAGGCGCGTTTTATAATATCCCAAAATCCTTTGTAGTTAATTATGAAAATGAGGACTTTAGTGCTAGAGGATGAAAGTTATGGGATCAAATTGCATATCGACCAATAGGTGAGGGACTACAAGGGTAATTTTCTGAACTATATATACACATATGATATGATATTAATTTTGTAACGACCTATCCTTTATACCCAAGCTGCTAACTTATGTACTGTCTTCTATGGGAGAGTTTGAGCCCATCTTACCCCTCACGAATTTCTATCGCGTCTCCAAGATTCGAATTCTCGACATTTCCCTGAAGAATGACTTAAGTTGAATCCTTGTATTAATTGGACTTTTGTAACGACCAGACCTCTATGCCCAAACCGTTTACTTACTTACTATCTGCTATGGGAGAGCCTAAGTCTATCTTATTCCTATCAGGATTCCACTTAGTCATTCTTAAGGGAAAGATTAAGGGTTTGAATCCTGGAGATAGGGATGGCAACGGGGCGGGGGTGGGGATACCTCCCCCCGCCCCGCTAAGCAATTCCCCGCCCCGTCCCCCATTTAAGGCGGGGCGGGGCGGGGCGGGGCGGGGTGGGGGTCATTCCCTGTTTACTCCCCCGTTTAATTTTTTTTTTTTTTTTTTTTTTATAATTTATTTTTATTGCCCTCATTTTCCCCGCCCCGTCCCCGCCTCGTTCCCCGTTTAAGGCGGGGCGGGGACGGGGCGGGGCGGGGGTTATTCCCCGTTTACTCCCCCGTTTAATTTTTTTTTTTTTAGTTTTTGATAATTTATGTTTATTTCCCTCATTCATTGGACTTAGACAAATAATTTTAATTGCCATTTTTTATTAGAACTAATGAAAATTTCAATTTAAAGTATTGAATTATAAAATAAAAATAAAAAATTAAACGGGGGGGGGGGGGATTAAGCGGGTTTCCCCTCCCCGTTCAGGGCGGGGCCCCGCGGGTATCTTGTTACAAAAAACACATTTTTTTCTAACGACCCGAACTCTCTGTCCAAGCCATTATATCATACGTATGATTAGGGCTTTCAATGGATTGGATTTTGATTCAAATCCGATCCAAATCCGATGAAATTAATGGGAGATGAATTTAAGGCTTCAATTTGATAACTCGATCAAGATCCAAATCCGATAATCCGTTAACTAAATGGATCAAATATGAATATAGGTCAATCTGATCCGATAACAAACCGATCCAATTTGTTATAAATAATTGAGTCGGCAAAATATTTTATGACATGTTATTTGTGTCAAAAATAAATAAATGAGAAAATAAATAAGTTTAGAGTAAAAAAAAGTCATCAAATTCGAAACATATAAAATTTGAAAAATTTATAATTATTAAACCCGTTTAAAAATTGGAAAAAAAATTTTGATTCCAACATTATTTTTTTTCTAATTTCAGATCGGATTATCGGATCGGATATTCGATAATATAACAAAACAGATATGGATTTAACAATCAAGTATCTGTTGGAGTATCGTATCGTATCGGATCGGATATAGGCAGATCCGATCCATTTTTTTGCCCTACGTACAACACTCTTTGGGTAGGCATCTGCCCACTTACCCTCTCATGATTTTTTATCGCGTTCCCAAAAATTGAACTCAAGACATCTGCCTAATGAGAGATTTAAATTAAATTTTATACTTGCCTAATTGGAATTAGGATTCAACTTAAGTCATTTTTTAAAGAAAGATCAATAGTTCGAATTCTAGGGACGCGATAGAAATTCGTGAGGGATAAGATGAATTCAATCTCTTCTATAGCGAACAGTACGTAAGTTAAATGTTTGGGCACAAGGTTGGGTGGTTACAAAAAACGCACGTTTTTGGTAATGACTCGGCCTCTATGCCCAAACCGTTGTATCATAAGTGTTGTCCGCTCTGGGATGCACAAGTCCATCTCATCTCGCGTTCTCATGATTCGAACCCATGACATTTCCCTTAAAAGCGACTTAAATTGAATCCTGCTTCCAGAGCGAACGGTATGTATGATATAACGGCTTGTGCATGGAGGCTGAGTTGTTGCACTTTTGGTTTTCAGACAAACTTCATGCTCAAATTGTGGATTCGCGCGAGGCACACATCATTAATTTCACTTTCGGATTCATATATGTTACAATTGTCACATGCCTTGAATTTGCTTTGGAATTCTTTTTATAATTGCATACTTGTTCGACGATTTTGTCCAAATAAGTGATAAGTTAGTGATTTCATAGCCAGCTTAGTGTTTGTTGAAATGTCAGATTCCAACAGTGTAATTATTCTGGTGAGGCCATTGGTGCTTCTTGTGAGCAAGACAGCGGTCTGCTAATTCTTGCAAGCTTGTGCTCTTCTAATTTTATTATTTTATCTTTTGCCCATTTTCTTTATCTACTGTGAAATCAGATTTATTTTCTGTACACATTTATATGGTTTTTGTTAATTACTAAGCATGATTTATGCAGCACTTTTTCATTATTGTATACATAACATTTGCTTATTTAAATTAGATCCCTTCAGTACTGTGTTCATCAATACATAAATTATTTGGTGAAAAATAATTTTTACTGCCAAGTGCTAGTTACATTACTTATCTAACGAGTCTATCAAGATGTATGATGCTGGAGCCTCGAATGTTCAATATGTATGCAATTTTTTAAGGCTCTTGCAATAACGTGTTGATTTGTGCATTGTATTATAACCGTCAATGGTCATATTAAGGATCCATCAGAAAGTGCTAATCTATGTTCCACTTCTGCTTCTGCTTTTTCTTGTTTATGATGTGTGTGGAACTTTCTAGACTTGAAGTCAGCCCTTGGCAAGAAACGGACAGATGGGAAGCATGCGCCCCTTCAACCACTGACAAAAATCCAACGAATTCATGTTGGTCGATTGGTGGAAAAATATGGAGACGACTATCAGGTAGAGAGAAGAATAAATTATTGAGAATTATTCACAATTTGTTTGGTTTAGTGTTTGTGCCCAACAATTTTTTTTTGTGTTGCAGAGCATGTTCATGGATATCAAATTAAACAAGATGCAACATTCAGTAGCGACACTGGAGAAACTATGCAAACGATATCATATGTACAAAGATAAGAACCCCTTGATAGTTTGTTCTTGAGAGTGATATAACTTGATTTAGAAGTATGTAGTTGGCTTCGTTGTTGTAGTCTAGGCATCTATCTCCCCTTGTGACGAAGTGCACGATTTTATTGTTATAGACTCACCGTTGCTATCTTTGTTATTTGTCTCAACTATATATTGGTGATCTGAATTGATGAAGTTCCTTGGTATTTGAAGTCGTATGAACACATCACGGAAAACTCGTGGTAAAGGTATTTTTGGTTTTAAACATTAGTGGCAGAATTCCAGTTTTAAATACTTCAATATTGTGTTGATTACTGTTTAGAAAAAAGTTCAGCATTTTTTCTATAAGCCATTATCAGATGAACAAAAAACACGGAAGAATGTTAGTACATAATATTTTGATTCCACGTTGCCTAAACTGCTTCTAAAGAGCCCTTTGCAAAGCTTTTTAATGCTAGGTAAAATTATTCTTCGATGGTCACTTTACTCTGGCCTTTTGTCCTCTGTTTTGTGGTAGGAAAGAATGGCCTAAAACATATAACCTGCTGCATTTTCATGTGATAGTGGCATCTCTCTATTCAAGAATTTGTCCTCTAAACATGCCGTTTTCTTCTGATTTGACATGAAACCTACAAATCATTTTGGGTTATTTATTATTTGAGTTCGTTGTTATATTTACTTTGGAAAATTTAAACTAATTTGAGAAAATTGTAATGCCTTTAGCTTAAATGGTACCTCCTTTAATCCATCTTCGAATGTGCCTTTGCAGCATATATCGTCATTTCTTATCTACTTTAACATGAATAGTCCTTCTTGTAACGTCATCATTTCCACTATGTTTATCTTCTGACCGTTGTCATTAGACAACTCAACTCTTCAAGGAACAATTGTCCAATCAAGTTGCTAGGGCTCAAGGCTGCAAGTATAAAGTGGTGAGTCTGGATGTTTTGTCCTCTTAGCTGTCTCATCAATGTATTTTTGATATCCCAGCACATCTTCTTAAGACAAATAGAGGAAGATGTCAACACATTTTTTGACACCTCGATTCATTATTTGACCTCTAAAGTGACAAAATTGAAAATTTGTCTTTTTGAAATCATTGATTTAGTGTTACGTAGACCCATTAACCATATGGTTTTAAATAAAATTTGGTTTAGATTTTAGTATTCTAATAGCGTTTGAAACAAAAATTAAACCACTTAGGCTTTTAGAAAAGTGGAAATAATCTAAATTTATTAAAAAAAAAATTGGATATGGCAACGCTCAGCAATTTCATTTTTAAAATTTTAAATCAATTTCCAAATTGCAATTTTCTTTTCTCATTAACTTATTAATCTAAATAACACACTTTTAATGGTTGTGCTGCATGCATATAATTATTTACATAATGAATTACATGTGTATGATATAGTGAGATATGATTGAGTATAATTTCTTCAATAAAAAAAAAAAAGGTTCCTCACTCTTTTTTGACACATCAATTGCATGTAAACTATTATATAACTTCATTATGTACAAATATTATTATTCAACTTTTACATCTAATGGTATTGTATTAAGCCCCTTACCCAGTAGCCCTACTTTGAATATCAATCGCCTACTGCTCTTCATATTTGTCCAATTATAAGCATTCACTTTTAGCGTCTATCGGGCTAATTTATAAATCGCGATTGAATTTCATTTTTCATCATGCATTTTAACAAATCTAAAAGTAATATTCATTACTAATTTTTAAATCGCGATTGAATTTCATTTTTAATCATGCATTTTAACAAATCTAAAAGTAATATTCATTTATCCACATTAAGTGACAACACTAGAAAATCTTTAAAACAGAAATATATAATCTGCACCTCAAATGCCTCGTGGCATAGTAAAAGTTGTGGGTTTTTATTATGGATTCGTTGGGTATCATAACACGTCTTTGTCTCGATCACTTCTTCAAGAATGAAACTTTCTTTTTTTTACCTGACTTAATAGGTCACTATTTATTCCTAGTCAATGCTCCAAGCAGTAGTAGTATAATAGGTAGGGATGATAGAATTTAAACCCGTGACATTTTGTAACCAAAGCAAACGCGAAATTACGCTGCGCCACATCCTTCGATTGCTCTACAGCATGTAGAAGATTCCCGTCTTGTTTTCCAAAATAGGATTTTTTTATTTATTTAAATATTGTATGTATAATATCATTTTTACTGTTATTCGATCTATTTCATTATGAATTTAACGGATGGTTTATATTCATACTAGTGTAGAAGTATTAAGCTTCCATCAAATTTTCGTAAGATGAATCATTATATTGTTTATTAAATTTAAATGTCAATAAACTAGAAAATCATTCGATAATTCAAGAACTCATGACATCAAAGCGAACCAAAAAAAATAAAATGAAACTGTGGTTTCAAACTGTCCAAACCGGACCATTTATTCCCCAACAAATTGTTCTGGTAAATGGAAGCAAAATTTAGGAATGAGGAATAAAGGCGTATAAGAAAAGATTCATCAAGTCTTTATATAGTCTAACAAGAAACCTTGACAAAGAATTTTCAAGACATAACAAGTTATGATCCAGAGAACTCCATGAGAAAACACCCTTTTAACAACCACTACAGTACACACACACAGATCAATAGAAAAAAAGAAAAAGAAAAAGAAAAATAAGAAACAGCATTTTCTGCTCAAATACCCATAAATAGCCGGCACTGCGAGTCCCAATGCTCCTTCGTCTGCTGAATTCTTTCTGTTTTTTCAGTTTTACGACGTTCCTCCCAATACTCGGGGCAGCTGTTGAAAACATTGCACAAATTAGATACACGGTACCTAGTATCCAACGTATTCAACTTGAAGCATGTTTAATATGTAGCAATGGACTTTATAACTTGTAAGATTTCAGCTATAATACTGTCTAGTGCTACAAAAGTTCCCAACCAAACATGGCATTAGAATATAAGTTCACCTTCGATTCAATAGAATGTGTAGCTCCTCCAAGTGTACAGCACCTTCATATACCCCAGCCTGAAATCAATCAATAGATTATTATGAACAACGAGGTGGATGTTTAGAGAAGATACTACTCTAGTTTGAACATACGAGGGTTCTATCTCAACAACAGACCAAGCCTTATTCATTATAAATTTGGGATTAGCTACATATATCTATTTTTTCATTTCGTCGACTTCTTGTTGTGTGAGCCTGTGAGGGTTCTAGTTAACTTAGTTGTTTGGAAGGTGGTTAATTTATAATCACTTTTGGGCAAACCTACTTTTTATCCCATACATTCGCAGGATCCACAAATACTAGGCTCTTATCCATCACTCATTTCTATTTGTATATAATTTAAACTGATTAGAATCACCTACCAAACAAGCTTAGTGAAAGTCCTAACTTGTAATATTCAGACATGTATTAAATATTTGCACGTAAAATTCCAACCAGCAGGGATTGAAAGAAGAAGAAGTCACCTCTCGACATATGGGACATTTTTCCTTGGGATTTGCTGCCTTCAACCCGTCCACTATGGTCACGGATGCAGCTTTGCACGCACACATGCAGCAGAAGATATGACCACAAGTAAGAGATACTGGATCAAATACCGTATCCTGTTAGAAACACATCGTTAAGCAGCTCGAATATGAGAGATGTGTCGTAAACAGATGATAAATTTGAGATTCTATTCATAGTTTCAATTTTCAACTAGACAAGTTTTATTTAATAGATTTATAATAACTTCATACATACTTTGAAGTTTACACCAAAATAANTTTTATTTAATAGATTTATAATAACTTCATACATACTTTGAAGTTTACACCAAAATAATGAGTCTCAAGATCATAATTACATAATGTAGTTAGCACCGTAGCTTAAATCATATTTAACTAATTAGATAAAGCTATTTTTAATTTTTGTACAGATAAAATCTTTTAAAAATTTGAAATTAAAGTCAAATGATTTTTTTTTTTTTTAAATAATAAGCTAAAGTCAAATAAAAGACTTTAAAAAAAGGGGAAAAAAAAAAAAAAACTAATAAAGCGCGCCTAGAAAAGACGAAAGAGAGGAAACAAAAAATTTAGCCGTTTAGGATTTGGGGAAAAAGCGCCTAAACGCGATGAGAGGCATTTTGCTCGAGGCGAGCTTTTTAGAACACTGCATCTATTTCCCATGTCCCTGAGCAAGAATTCAAAATGAAAAC
>CAIGRP010115959.1:0-10326 GCA_903798385.1 Fraxinus cuspidata | reverse complement strand
CAACTCCATTATGAGGATTTGGACATCCCATACATGTTCCCTATAAATATTAGGCTCTTCTATTCAATTTTGTGAGAAAATAGATTACTAGAATTATATGATCCATTGTAATTTTCTGTCTTCTCCATTATTCTTGAGTCAATAAAATCTTTTAATTCCTCTGTTATATTTCTTGTCTTTATTTTCGTTTGCTTGATCTAGTACTTTATTATTTACCATATAACTTCAACAATTCATTCCAATAGTTGGATTCAACAAGTGGTATTCAAATAATACGTAATTCTTGTATTTTCAACATTGCTAACGACGATCTGGGCATATTAATATTTCTTCTAATGAGAAATATTTTGGTTCTTTCAAAACAAGTGGTATCAGAGTCTAGGTTCGGCAGTTCCGCAAGAGCGCAATGTTTGATTTGTTCGAGATTTTTGTTCGTGATGGCTTCCTTGAAGTATGACATTTCGCTTTTAGATCGGAGCACTAGATTTTCGCTGTGACAGGTTAAGATGCGTGCAGTACTCACAAAACAGGATTTGGATTATGTGTTGTTGGGAATTGATAAGATGCCCGCAACTTTGACCACGAGGAGAAATTACGGAAGGATAAAAAGACAGTTTCTCACATTCATTTTCATCTATCAAATTCCATTCTTCATGACGTTTTGAAGGAATAGTCAGCAGTTGCTTTATGGTTGAAACTGGAGCAATTTTGCATGACCAAGAGTCTTACAAGCAAATTACATCTCAAGCAACTGTTATATTCTTATCGAATGGCAGAAGGAGGATCATTGGAAGATCACTTGACTGCATTTAAAGAGATCGTCGCTGATTTGGAAACTTTGGAAGTAACTATGATAAGAAGATTTGACATTGATCCTATTGTGTTCGTTGCCCGTTTCGTTTTCTTCATTTAGAAACACGATCTTGTATAGTCGTGATACTCTCACCATAGAGGATGTGTATGATACTTTATTTTTAAAAGAGAATATGAAGCATATGGTTCCAGAGGTTAGAGATGGAGAATGTCTTGTTGCTCATAGTGGTTCTAGAAGGAGCATATCGAAGTTTAAGTTCAATAATCAGATTTATAACTACTGCAAGAAAAATGTGCACGCGAAGAAGGATTGATACAAATTGTAGGATAAAGAAAGGTTGGCTGCAAGTCGATATGGGAAGCAATCAAAGACTTCAAGTAAAGCAGTCCTCATAGAAAACATTGTAAGTGGGGGAAATATCTTGGCTATTTCTGACATCGAGTCTAAACTAGAGGAGGATTGGATTCTGGATTCAGCGTGTGTGTTTCATGTGTGTCTTAATAAGTAATTGTTTACTATATATGAAATCGTTTCCAAANCTGGATTCAGCGTGTGTGTTTCATGTGTGTCTTAATAAGTAATTGTTTACTATATATGAAATCGTTTCCAAATGTGTCGTGGTTATGGGAGACAACACACCTTTTTGGGTTGCTGGAATTGGTACGGTTCTTAGCGGGGATCGTCGTATATGGTGAATAACCAAATTCCAATTGAAATGAAATATTTAGGATAAATCAATGCAATTAATGAATCATATATTTTGCGAAACGCAGTTCTTGCCAAGATTGTAGGTCTTTTTTCAACCTACTCAAGTCGGATTGAAGCTATTAGATGAGACAATTAGAACACTTGGCCAGATTCGACATGTTTTGGATTTAAAGAAGAATCTCATCTTGTTGTCTATCATTAATTCAAAGGGTTATGAGCTCTTTGGTGGATGTGGAGTTTTGAAGGTTTGTAAGGGTGCCCAAGTTGAATTGGAGGTGCAGAATATGTTTTAGTTATACATCTTGCAGGGTTGTGTAGAATCTAGAAGAGTCAATCAGCCCATGGTCAGTACTGTGGTTCATATTCAGTTGATACAATACCTTTAGGAGCTCGTAAAGGGTCGGATTTGAAGAATACTGCTCAATTGAGTTCAGAAAATATGGATAATGCCAATTTACCACCATCACCTACAGTGACATTGTATTTAATTGATAGAGACGGACCAAGTGGTAAAAAGTATGTGGATGCTGATTTTGTTGAACATGCTTTCAGCGTAGTAGAATGTGTACAATCTAGTAAGATGCCTTCTTTAAAAACACTTGTGTTTGATTTTACTTTTGGTGTGTTACAACCCATTTTGATAAATTTTAAAATAATTTTGATTTTTTGGGAATATGAGATAATTCTGCAGAGTAGTGTTTGGATTTATTGGAAGAGGTGAAATATTTTGTGTTAGTTAGAGAAATCAATTATGGTTATTGTTGAAGAGTCGGTTCATTCCTTGCAGACGAATTTTCTTCTTCAAGTGGAGAATATTTTGGAATTTTGTTCGTTGCAGTGGAATTCGTGTCAATGTGGAGATTGTTAGAATTTGGGTGTGATTCCGAATTCATTGTTGAAGTAATTGAAGAATTTTAATTGAAGTGTACATCAAGAAGAATCCAGTTTGGAATGCTATTGGAGTCATAAATCAAATTGAAATTCTATTTTGAAAGCCCATTAGGAGTTGAAATTTGTTTTGGACTCGATTTTTTGGTATCCTACTTCATCAACAACTATATTAGGAGGTTTGGACATCCCCAACATAATCCCTATAAATATTATGCTCTTATATACAATTTTGTAGTGTGAGAAAATAGATTACTAGAATTATAGGTCCATTGTAATTTTATCTCTTCTCCATTATTTTTGAGTCAATAATATCTTTTAATTTATCTGTCATATTTCTTGTCTTTATTATTCTTTTGCTTGGTGTTATACTTCATTATGTACCATATAAGTTCAACAATTAATCACAGTAGTTGGTTTCATCAAGTGATATTCAAACAATACATAATTATTATAATTCCATTGCTAATAGCGATTCGGATAATAAGGGATATTTTGTTTGTTTCATAACAAAACATTTTTTTATTAACAACACATTTCCGGCAAAATCAACAGTAGCAAATTGTGTTTCCTTGGAACTGTGATAGCCCATGTGTTTCTGTAATATACTCGTGCTTTCGATTTCCAGCTAATTAATCATTTGTTTTTATTTTAAATGCACATCTAATTACGTGATTGATCTGAATATCATTTATCCGAAAATACAGGAGGGCAATCAACAAAACTGAATTAAATGATTAAAAAATGACAAATTCTTCGTTCAAGATCTCGATTCTTTAAATGAAATTTTGCAGAATGCCACGTACAGAGTTATAAATATAATTAGGGATCTTGTTGTCTGCCGATGACATATTTATTATTATTATTTATTTATTTAGTTGTTCGATTTTGTGATGGATATGTAACTAGATGTGTTATTTATTAACGTTTAACAAATAGCAGAATGCAAATTATTTTTTTACGAGCAGACATGCAGACTGGATTCATTTACGAGCATGTGTAGTGTTTGAGGCTTAGAGCATCTCCAATCGACTATTTATTTACAAAGAGCATCTTATATATTATAGAACGTATCTTTTAATTTAGAGAGTCAAAATTTTTATACACTCCAACGAGCTTTCTATTTTGGCTCTTTATTTTGCTTTACTCAAAAAACATTTATTGATTTCTCTTCATTTTTTATTTAACATAATTTTTTATATATCAATTGATCAATTTGTTTATTTGTAGTTTGAATAGACCAAACCCATCCTCTATTTTAAAAAGTTAAAATAAAAAGTAGAGAGTATCTTAAAACTCATTTTAAGCATTGATCGTCTAAAATAAAGAGCATTTTTTATTTAGAGTTGTTTAATTTCTTGATCAAAAGTATGAGACGTGCAGGTCTTTTTGAAAGTTTCATTAACGATTTTTTTCAGAAGTTTTGATGGAGAAAAGTCACGTGCAACTCACTTATGAATTTTTGAACTAGCTCATCTAAAAGCTCAATTGATAATTAAAGAGAACATAGGCTAATGTGGAAGTGTCTAGATTTGAATTATTCTGGGTTAACTGTGGATTTGATATCATGCATGAAGACTTGTACTAATTTGTCTATTTGCTTGACTACTATAAATGTCAGCATTTTTGGGCTATTCTCCCTTGCCTTTAGTGTGAAACAAACAATAGAAGACAGAATCGTTCAATTAACTAAATTGTATGAATTATTATCCCTGAGGAGTCTCTCTCTCATCTTCTCTCTCATGGAAGAATCATCAGATTTTCTGGCAACAAAAAGGTACTCTCAGGCAGGATTAAACAACTTTCTTAATCAATAATTACTCAATCATCGCTTGGTTTATTGCCATATAGATTGTTATGCATAATTGGATATGCTTTCAGGATTGCAGTAGTGACAGGAGCAAACAAAGGTATAGGAATTGAAATATGCAGACAGCTAGTTTTAAAGGGAATTACAGTGGTTTTAACTGCTAGAGACGTGAAGAAGGGTGTTGAAGCTGTAGAGAAACTCAGAGGGTCTTCTACTTGTAGTTATTTCTTCGATAATCTCATTTTCCATCAGCTTGATGTTGTTGATGCCTCCAGTATTGCTCGTCTTGCAGATTTCATCAAGACTGAATTCGGAAAACTTGATATCTTGGTACGATTCATATTCATATGCATTTTTCCAGGAAATAATCGCATTGTGACAGTGCGGTTTTTTCGGTTAAAAACTTGATTATGCTTATGTAGCGTGCCAAGAGTACAATAAAAACTTGTCACGTCAAGTTGTGGAGGCGACCTTAATGAAATAAAATCGCAGCTTTTAGTGATCATGTTGCAAGAAGATTAGAGTTAGATAACCAACAATGTTTTCCAACTTAGAAATTGATTGAAGGGCATAGCTTCAATTTGCATGTTGGTTGATCATGCCTGAATTAGAAGAAATTGACTATTCTTTTATCCGAATTGTAGTGATATTTGTTTCATATACAGGTGAATAATGCAGCAGTAATTGGAATAAATGTGGATTTGACTGCTGTTAGAGCTTCAACAAGTAGTAAAGTAAGTGCTGATAAAGTTAAATCTGGCTTAAAAGTATGTAACTTTTGGTGATCTTAGCATCGAGAAATTGATTAGAATGACATTTTACGGCCTTTTTAAGTTAATCCAAAGTTAGCTCTCTGACTTCTCTGTTAAATTAACAGATTATGAAACGTAAGCAGAACAAGTGAAGTTTGTTTCTCAATGGTCAGTTACTGAAGGAATTAACTTTGAATCTTGATCTCCTTGATGCAGCAAGGATTATACATAAACTGGAGTGAGGTTTCAACTCAAAATTATGAACTGGCAGAAGAATGCTTGAAGATAAATTACTATGGTACAAAAAATGTGGTCGAAGCACTTATACCTCTCGTTCAGTTATCCGACTCACCAAGGATCGTCAATATCTCCTCTTCCTCTGGTAAGTTAAAGGTGAGTAAACTGTGTTATTTGATATTCTGCAGTGGACACAACTGGGCTGTTTTATCAGAAAATAACATCACGAGTTTAAAGGTCGTGTGCTATATTCTAGGACTGTGCAAACTACTATCGAGGCCTTTTTCTATGTGGAAACATCATCACAAGGCCAGAACTTGGGTTGGTCGTCACTCTAAAACTGATGTATCTTCATGTTGTTGCAGTTTGTTTCCAATGAATGGGCGAAAGGAATGTTAAGCGATGCCAATAGTCTTACTGAAGAAAAAGTTGACGCGGTTTTGAACGAGTTTTTAACAGATATTAGTGCAAGTCTGTTAGAAGACAAAGGCTGGCCTTCGTTTCTTGCTGCTTATACATTATCAAAAGCCGCAATGAATGCTTACACAAGGATACTGGCCAAGAAATATCCCAATTTATTGATCAATTCTATCTGCCCTGGCTATGTGAAAACTGATCTGAACTGCAATAGAGGCGTCTTAAGTGTCGAAGAAGGAGCTGAGAGTCCAGTGTGGCTCGCGCTATTGCCCGATGGAGCTCCTTCCGGGTTCTTCTTTTCTAGGAAGGACATATCGTCTTTTTGATTGTCTCTTCATCTTCATGTTCTTTCATTCTCCATAGGTAGTTTTGGCTAAAATGTAATAAATTATGTTCTGTTCCTTGGTGGCCTTTTGGTATTGTATAATAAATTAATGTGTAGCAGCCAAAAAGCTGTTGTATAATTTCTCCTGCTGGATTGTGCCTACAGAAAGTTTTCTTGGCATTTGGGTTTCTAACCTATAATTTTTGTAGCAATTGATTCACTATTGATGATTTCGCCCATCTCAATAATTAAAATGTCATGTGTGGATCACTTAATGGGATATATTGACTCTACTCTAAAGATGATTATATTCTCATTTTCAATCAAAAATAGAAGAAAGAAAAAAAATATTAATTAAGAATCTTCAAAAACAATAATTTCTTCCTCCATTGTGGTGTGAGAACAAAGCTTAGGAAATGCGATGGTGGAATTGGGTGCGATTTGTGTGTAGAAGGCGAGAATAGAGCTAAGTTCCAAACTTATTCGCATGAATGCATAAGATGATTACTGATTATTTGAACACCTAATTAGTTGCAATAACCGGTTGGTTGGCTCTCGAAGGTGGTAGTCCCCACGTATGGATGTGAGACAATGATTGTTACTGATTTGATGCAGTTAAAAGATTAGATGTTAATAAAGCATGTGATCTTTCTTCATGTAGAAAGGAATGAAGAGATTATTGCATGAGGCGGGATTGATATCAGTTGTTAATTCGAATGATAATTGTTGAGGAATGTAACAAAATTCTATATCGAATACAGATAAAAAGTTGGTTTATTAGGGATTTTGCTGCTAACATAAATTAACTTTTCGGAATGAAACCTTAATTTTCATTAGTTTTAACTATTAAAAATGGGTTTTAAAATGATTTTCGTACATGGATACACCATTTACGTTCAAGGCTCTTTTGGACCACACCACACAGACATACGAACGCCAAAAGACAGTAAATCACACAATTCTCAGCAGAATTAGTAAAAATGCTCTGAATTATCCATGGCCCAAGAATCCAGCGGGAACATGGAAACAATCAAGTATTTATTACTATTTTACTGCAGCGGCAAAATTGGAATTTTTCTAATTTCATTTGATAATTTTCTGTTTTTTTTTTATTAATATCAGGTATGCTGTTGTTACTGGTTCAAACAAAGGGATTGGATTTGAAATATGCAGGCAATTGGCTTCCAATGGAATTACAGTGGTATTGACTGCCAGAGATGAGAAGAGGGGTCTTGAAGCTGTTAAGAAACTCAAAGGGTGTGGTTTTTCTGATAATATAATTTTTCATCAGCTTAATATTACAGATCCACCAAGCATCAATTCACTAGCTGAATTAATCAAATCCCAGTTTGGAAGGCTCGATATTTTGGTAATATCTGAAACTTCTATTCAAATTTACAGTGGTTGATGACTATCATTAGCTATTAGTTCAACTTACCTTATCATCTTTAAAGGAGAGTTGTGTTAGTACTTCTAGGATAATAATGTGGGACTCGATGGTTGTGTGCGGGAGTTAATAGCTTCTTATATCATTTTGAATTAGCTTGTTTAAAGCCAGAGAGGAGTTCTCAATGCTTGTTTCTCTGGTTTAAACTTTCATTTTTTTCTATTCATTTTGAAATCCTCAAATATGCAAACTTTCTAATTTGAAGGAGGGTGCATATAGGTGAATAATGCTGGGATTTTTGGAGCCATTATCGATGGGGATGCTCTAAGAGCTTCGAAAGCCGCTGCCACGGAGGTAAGTCCTAGTGTACAGTGGACTCCCTAAGTGCTCTTAGCAGGAATTCCTATGTGCCCTGTGTTTGCTTGCTTGAGTTATATGTCAACATTACTACAAAATGAAGCCTTTGAGAATCGTAAATGTCAGATGAAAATGTGAATTTATGAAATAGCAGGAATATATTATGTTTTCAGAAGGAAGTTTACTGCCTATACTCTGTGTTCTTTGTTTACTTTTTCATAAAACGACGACTAATGCAGAGATAAAACTTTACTCCCTTCTGATTTCCGAATTCTCCAACTTTGGTCATTGTTTACTCATTTTGTTGGTGCAGCCAGGAGAGGCACAAGTTAACTGGAATGACATAATGACTCAGACATATGACATAGCGGTAGAATGTTTGGAAACAAACTACTATGGTACAAAGAGAATTACCGAGGCAATGCTTCCCCTACTTCAGCTATCTAATTCACCAAGGATTGTAAATGTTTCCTCTTCTATGGGAAAGTTAAAGGTATAACGTTTGACACTTCTCTCTACTCAAAACTCTGCACGGAAGGGATGAGAATTTGGGGGAAGGCATGCTTCGCCTTTGTTTGTATTTCTAAATGCTGATACAAGATGATGCTTTTTCAGAATCTTTACAAGAAAGGAACCAACCATTGCCTACTATAATATAATTAATTACTCTGAACTAGGATTTGATTAAGCTGTTATCTCTAATATCTACCTATAAAATTTCAGATTTTAATAAAATACATTGAGCTCAATGCTAAGTCAAGGGAGCCACAATATCAAGTCTCTTTGCTGAAAAAGCTCTCTCTAGAAAACTATCGAGTGTTTTGACAATATTGAGAGCATTATTATTTAGCAAGTTATATTTTATGAGTATTTAATGATTTATCATTATTTAGCAATACTCCTAGACCACTGACATCATGTTTTCCTTCATGAATTTCAGAATATACCCAGTGAGTGGGCTAAAAGTGTACTGAATGATGGTGAAAACCTTACAGAAGAGAGTATTGATCAGGTGCTGAATGAGTTTTTGAAAGACTTCAAGGAAGGTGCCCTTGAAGTCAAAGGCTGGCCTCTTTCTTCATCCGGATATGTACTAGCAAAAGCAGCCCTGAATGCATGCACAAGGATTCTGGCAAAGAATTACCCACATTTTCAGATCAATTGCGTGGACCCTGGCTATGTCAAAACAGATATGACTCACAATTTCGGCATATTGACAGTTGAAGAAGGTGCAGAAGGTCCGGTAATGGTGGCGCTGCTGCCTGAAGATGGGCCTTCTGGCTTGTTCTTTGAGAGGAAGGAATTGACATCTTTCTAGGGATAATGACTCTTGTGACCATACCATTTGATGTTTTGGTGGATAAATTTAATTGGAAATGCAATAACTTTGAAATTTCAATAAGAATCATTTTAATGGTTCTCTTGAATCCTATGGAAAACTTTCTTGCACTAGCAGGTCCAACACTTCCGCAAAGACTGAAAGCATCATCGATCATCTCTCATATGTATTCAGTCCGACCCAGTTATAAGTTGAAGATAAAAATTAGTAAGTGTGGTCTTTCTCTAATAGTTTAAACTTTTAAATGTGATGGTTAACATTTGATCTGCCATAGTGGTGTCTTACTTGTCAAAAAAGTAGAGAGCCCCGAGTGGCTATGACTTTTAGGAAAAATTGATTAGAAACTAACAAGAGTACTCATTATGATTTTAATTTCTAACAAGAGGAACTCCATTAAAACTAAATCAACAAGAAATCATATTTTAAGCCAGTTTTTCCTTTTATCCGTCTTTTGATTTTTCAATTTGTTCGAATCCCCTCTTTTGTCATCACCATCTTAAGTTGGAGACCCTCTATTTTGGGTTAGGGATGGCAAAAAAGCTCGCTAGCTCGGACGGCTCGGGCTCAGCTCGGAACCCGTGAATAAATAATATATTTTTAAAAAAATTATTTTTTTAAAAGTTTAAATGTATTTTTTATATATTAATATTTAGTTATTATTTATAACACGTATAAATTGCACAAATTTTAAATACATTATAAAAAATTATAGATTTTAAACGGTTCTAAAAAAAAAATAAGAGCCAATTTGACTCGAGCCCGGCTCAGCCCGCTAAGGCTCGAACAAAAAGCTCGGGCCGATCCTTATTTTTTTGGTCGAGCTTTTGCTCGCTCGGCTCAGGCCCAAAAAAGGTTGGACCTATTTTGCTCGAGCCGAGCCCGAGCTTTGAGTTTCGGCTTGTGGCTCGGCTCGTTGATCTGGCTATTTTGGGCAGGGAAATTAAATTCTGTTTCATCAACTTTGCAATCCTCCCCTTTGCTATTTGTGAACGATAGAAACCACATTAGTAACATAGTCTGTGTTTCACGGGGTGCCTTTTTTCTTGACACTGAAAGGGATATCGTGCGGCAGTAGTCTGATTCGCTAGACTACCTTCCGTCTTCTCTCGATCGTTTCGGGACGAATGAAAATTTGATTACAATTTGTTGAAAGCTTGCAATATAAAATTGAAATGCATTGGCAATAATTTGATCATTGATTGCTTGAAAACTAGAAATTACAATTGATGAAAGCAATAAATTGCATTGGCTAGTGCAGAGGCGAATACTAGAAAGCTTGAAAAATGTTTGAA
>CAIGRP010115958.1:0-30556 GCA_903798385.1 Fraxinus cuspidata | reverse complement strand
TTTATTTTATTTTATTTTTTTGCAGGTTGATTTACTTGGAGATCAAGTGGACACCCTCCTGCTGCTCCTTGAGAAATATAGTTTGAACTGAATCGAAATGCTAATGCTTTGTCGCGCTACTTTGGGGTAAGCAATTCTTAATAATCTTGTATGGATTCCGTCTATTAGTCTAGTTTTCTTGTGACGACCCTGAATCATGATCTGAGTAGGGACAGTTCGACAAAGAGGGAGTTCCATTTCAAAAAAAGAGATGCTATGTTCATTTCCTCCTCTGCTGATGCAGGTTTTAGACGTCTTGAAGTTGATCAAAAGAGAGTTAACCCATGAAGCTTCTGGTATACCAAAATCTTGACTGGCAACGAAAAGTGAAGAACGCATGCATATAAACACACAAGTTTATTGTTTATTTTTGAATACAAATAGTTTGTTCCCATTAAGCCAATTCACTGTGAAAGAGCTACAATATCAAATAAAAGGAGAGAGACTGGTGCTAGAGAATAGTCAGAGTTCAACCCCATATTACAAAAGAAAACCCACATCTCCTAGCAATTGCCTCCACAGACAAGCATCCATGAATCTGTTCAGTGTACAGTATGGCTAACACTACCGCCATCCAGTGGCGGATCCAAGATTTTTAGTCATCACGGGCAACCGTTTACCATCGACTGTTGGCAGCAATAAAATATTAAGAGCCTCGTTTAATGCCCTTTTTTTTTTTTGCGAAAAATGCATTTTAAAGTAGTTATTTGATGGAGAATGCGTGGTTAAAAATAAAATTTTTTTTTTAACATATATAATTCTGTTGTACAAATTAGCTGTTAAGATTTGGAGTTCCATGTTAAAAGAACATTCTTATTGAGAGGAGTAGCCCAAACTCTTATAAATTGATAAATATATTTTCATTTTTATTTGATATGTGATTTTATCCCTTAACATGCTCCCTCAAGATGACTCGTTTGAGCATACCAATCTTGAAATCCGTGTGCTCAATTTTTTGAATTTTAATCGAATCGAATTGCTCGTTGGAGCTTAATGGGTTCTGATACCATGTTAAGATTTGAGGTTTTATGTTAAAAGATCAATCTTATTTAGAGGAGTAACTCAATCATTTGTAAGTTGGTTTATGTTTACTTTACATCTTTATTCGATATGAGATTATATCTCTTAACATGTCCCCGCAAGATGGTGGCTCGTTTAAGCAGACCAATTTTGAAATCCGTATGTTCACTTTTGAAGTCTTATTCGGATCAAATTGCTCGTTAGAGCTCATTGACTTTGATACCATGTTAAGATTTGAGGTTTCATTTTAAAAGGTCAACATTATTAAGAGGAGTAATCCAAACTTTTATAAATTGATCTATATTTTCATTTTTATTCAATTTGGAATTTTATCCCTACATTAACAATATTCACCAAATGATATTGGGGCCAAATTTTGTATAATTTAAAGGAAGAGAACGGATAAAATTTTTTACAATTGCATAAAAATCATTAAAATGTAACATATATTATTGTGGTAAGTTTAATGTCAAAATTAACAAGTGCCATTGTAACAACCGAAAATAAATTTTCATCTATTTCATCATGTAATGCTTTGTTAATTTTGAGATATCGAGGGATTAATTTAAAAATAAGTTTTCATATCAATATTTTTACTTTTTGGCCAAATAATCAAGTATTCATTTAGCGAGAAAATTCATATCTATATTAGGCTTGTTTCGAAATTCATATTAAATGGAAAATTTTGGACACGAGAAAAAGTTATTTCGAATAAGTTAGGCTTAAGTTATTGTAGTTCAAAGGAAAGTCCTATCTTAGTTAAGTTTAGTAAATCAATGGACTAGTTTTAGCAAAGAATATTTTCATGTTGAAGATTCAAAAGGAATACCGGTTGACGAAGTCATTATCATATTATTTCAAATAAAGGTAGGATTCCTACGCAAAGTTGTTGTTATATGAATAAAATTTGCATTTAAGCATGTTATTCATTATATTTACGCATGAAGTATATGTAGTGCTTTTAAGGGTTTCTCTTAAATGTTGATGCAATAAAGATTACATGTTTAACTGATGGTCGCAGAGGCTCATCGAAACTTTAAGTTTATATGTTAACCGATGGTCGCAAAGGCTCATCAGAACTTAAAGTAGATCGTTTGATCATTGATTTGCATATTTATGAAGGCAATATGTAAGGATGCATAATTAAATGATTATATGTTCCTGTAACATGTGTAGCCTACTGAGTATTTTTTTGAGATTCTCACTCCTATTTAACCTTTTTAGAGTAATCGGAGATCCAGCGATTGCTCGGCATGAATGACTTATGTTATTTTTTTTTAAGAAATTTAATTCTTATGTTTTAGATTGTTACTTTCATGTTTAATAATCATTGGGGTGTCCCAGAGATTTGTAGTTTAAAATTCATGTTTTGGAACAAAAAATTTTAATGTTTGAACATGAGTTTAGTAAATTCCGCAATTTTGCCACTATTTTAAAATTTTTCTATGCTTGGTATATTTAGTATTTTTAACATTTTTTTAATTGGAAAATTATCCCTTGTGATTTATCTATCATATGCAACTGAAAATCGGTCAATTGGAGTCCCATAGAATTTATTATAGCAATTTTAGTAAACTGTGACAGTCAAATTCGAGAAACATAGACCAGTTTGTTCGAAAAATAATTTCGTACTTCAAACATTGTCGTCGAGATCCTGAACTTTTATATGTTGTACTTATATGAGTTTTATACTTTTTGTAAAATTTCATAAATTTTTCGTCAATGTTTGCTAGGCTAAATAATTTTTGCAAACTCACAGTGCAACTGTAAAAAAAATGTTTCATTATTTTAAAAAAAATTATGATTACATAGTTTGAGCAAATAATTTTAATTTAAAAACTTTCTTAAATCTCGCATTTTTAGAGAATAACGTTAAAAACTCATTTCTTGGTGACGCGTTGGGTTATTAGAATTCGGGGCGTTACAGTTCGGTCTCAGAGCGTGGTTTACTTTTCTGTAGACTTGCAAAACATAAACTTGATTTCCAAAAAATTTAGGAATTGTGTATCAAATAAATTATTTTCGTTACCATCATGATTGCCATTGCCGAAAATCTCTGACTCTGAGGTAAAGCAAGTTTTAAGAAAGTCATGTTATGCTATGATATTTGAAATGTTTATGGGTGATTGTATCTATTTAAATAACGAGAATTTATGTTTAAAGAAGTCAAATTTGAGAACATGTCTAGATTATGAATGTTTATTTTAGTCCTCCAAAAAGATATTAGGAACCCACATATTTGGACTTTATTTATTTGATTTGGCACAGATGGCACGAACTAAGAGAATATGTAGGAAGACGTGTTCATTAATGCTCATTGATATGAGATCGTAAGGAAGTATGAACAATATCAGTGGAATCTAGCGCATGATATGGGCACATTAGGGAGATGCCAACTTTATTGAGAAAGGTTACCTTTTTTAGGTTAGTAAGATGGAGAAAAGTGAGATAACTATGCCATATGGTCACTGGTCATTAGTCCACTCGCCTCCTTATTGATACAATGCCAGAAGAATGGCTAGAGATGGCCGAATCAATTTACAATTATTTGTGGGAGAGTTGTTGTACCCACTTTGCTTAGAGAGATTGACTATAAGGCCTTTTGCATAGAGTTGATGAGACAATAGGAGTAGGTCCGAGATAATGCACTTGCATATCTCGAGGGTGATAGAGTACCAACTGAGATGTACATTCGTGAGGATGCACCTCCACCTATTTCAGACAATGAGTCGCAGCCTTCCAAGAGACCTATGTTTCTTGGAGGTTGGATTAATGACGATGATAGCAAGAATGAGTAGTGGCATCGATTTTTAGTGGATTTGATTAGGTTTAAATCATGTTGATGTCGATTAGGATTTTCTTTTTGCTTTTTAGTTGATTAGCACCAAACGTTCTTTCATAGACTATATTCCCTATAAACGATTTAGTTAAGAATAAAATGTGTTATTTCCTAATTGTGTGTTTTGAGAAGGAGGTGATCTTCAAAAGACCTGGAGAGGAAGATTTTAGGTTTTATGGTTCAAAGATTAAGGCATTTTCCCATCTTATCGAGGATATCTTGTTAGTCTTGTTGGTATACCATCAGAAGAGTTAACATTGGATAAAGTGCCTGTTGTGCAGGAATATACTGACGTATTTCTAGATGACCTATCGGTACCCCAATTGATAGACAAGTGGAGTTTATAATAGATTTGATACCTGGAGCTGCACCGGTATCTAAGGCTCCATATCGGATGGCACCAAAAGAACTACAGGAGTTAAAAATGAAATTGGAGGAACTTCTAAATAAAGGTTGCACCATTCAATTGATGATAGCCTGACCTCAAATCGATCTTTAAGATCGATTTGAGGTCAGGCTATCGTCAACTAAATATCAAGACGAGTGATATACCTAAGATGGCATTTAGAACTCGCTATAGACACTAAGATTTACTGTTATGCCATTTGGACTTACTAATGTCTCTGCAATATTTATGGATTTGATGAATATGGTATTTCATCAGTATTTACACAAGTTTTTTATTGTGTTTATTGATGACATACTGGTGTATTCAAGAGATTTTTCAGCAGCATGAAAATCATTTGAGGACAATTTTGAGAACTTTACGTAAAAAAAAATAAACTATACACCAAATTCAAGAAGTGCGAATTTTGGCTAGATAGAATAAGATTTTTGGGACACATTGTGACAGCCAAGGGTATAGAGGTAGATCCGAGTAAGGTTGAAGCAGTTACTAACTAGCAAAGACCTGTGAATGTTGGAGATGTAAGGAGCTTTCTAGGTTATGCTGGATATTGTTGGTGATTTATAGAAGGCTTTTCTAAGATAGCAGGCCCTTTAACACAATTAACTCGAAAGGGTGTGAAGTTTGTATGGTCCGAAAAGTGTGAACAGAACTTCCAAGAATTGAAAGATGTATTAGTATCCACTCCAATGTTAGCAATTCCAGAGGAATTGGAGGGATTTGTTATCTATAGTGATGTATCTAAGTTAGGTTTGAGTTGTGTTTTGATGCAACATGGAAGGGTGATAGCTTATGCATCAAGACAATTAGAGCAGTATGAGAAACATGATCTCATACATGATCTAGAACTTGCATCGGTAGTTTATGCTCTCAAGACCTGGCATCATTACTTGTATGGAAACAAGTGTGAAATTTACAGTGACCATAAGAAAGAATTAAATATGAGACAATGACGATGGTTAGAGTTAGTAAAAGATTATGATTATACCATCATTTACCATCCATGTAAAGCTAATATAGTAACAAATGCTCTAAGTAGGAAGAATCTGGGTCATTTATTAGCATTATGTACACAACAAAACCAGTTAATCAAAGACTTCAAAAATTTCAGAATAGAAGTGCTAACACTACCAGCTCAAACGTCAGGTAAGTTAACAACTTTGGTTCTAAAATCAACCCTCTGGATAGGATTATATCAGCTAAAAAATAAGACCCTTTCTTGGAAAAGATCAGGGCAAATGTTGGAACCGAGAAAATGAAAGGATTTGAGATAAGTAGTGATAAGGCACTAATGTTTAAAGGCCGACTATGTGTATCCAACGATGAAGGACTAAGAAAGGAGATCCTGGCTGGGGCTCATTCCGCTCCTTATACCGCACACCCAGGCTCTACAAAAATGTACAGATAGACTTACGTAATACCTTTTGTTAAAGGAATATGATAGAAAGAATAGTTTTGTTTGTGTTGAAATGTATAGTTTGTCAGCAAGTGAAAGCAGAGCATCAGAGGCCATCGGGGCTATTAAATCCAATGGACATATTAGAATGGAAGTGGGAAAAGATTTCAATGGATTTTTAGTAGGTTTTCCTAGATTAGTGAAAGGTCACGATGCTATTTGGGTCATAGTAGACCGACTTACAAAGTCTGCCCACTTTCTACCTATACGTATGACTTTCAGTCTGGAACAAATTACACAATTATACATTAGAGAAATCGTTTGACTTCATGGGATACCAACATCCATTATGTTTGATAGATACCCAAGATTCACATCAAAATTTTAGAAGAGTCTTCAGATAACTAGTACATATCATTCTTCGACCCATGGATAGTCAGAACAAACTATCCAAGTACTAGAAGATTTGAGAGCATGTATACTAGACTTGGGTGATAAATGGGAAAACCATTTGTCGTTGGTCGAGTTTTCGCACAATAATAGTTTTCAAGCTATTATCCGTATGGCACCATACGAGGCATTGTATGGCCGGAGATATCGTTCACCAATAAGTTAGGATGAGGTTGGCGAAAGTAGAATTTTGGGTCCAGAACTTATTTGGAAGATTGTGGAGGCTATCAATAAGATAAAAATGAAGATTAAGATTGCTCAAGATCGCCAAAAGAGTTATGCAGATAATAGAAGAAAAGAACTAGAATTTAAGGTTGGAGAGAAAATATTTTCGCACCAATAAAAGGGATACTACGATTTAGAAAGAAAGGGAAGTTGAAACCAAGATTTATCGACCCATTTGAGATCCTCAAAAAGGGTTCGAAACATAGCATATCGTTTAGCACTGCCATTCAAGCTATCGGCAATGCATGATGTATTCCACGCTTCTATGTTGAGAGAGTACGTCCACGATCAAAGTCATGTGGTTAATGTTCAGTCGTTGGACTTGCAAAATGATATGACTTTTGAAGAAGCGCATGTCATGGTTTCAGAGAGGAAGGTACATGTTTTGAGAAATCGAGAAGTGTCATTTTTCAAAATGCAGTGGGGTAGGCATGAGAGAGATGAGGCTACATGGGAGAGAGAAACATATGTTTTAGCTAAGTACCCAGATCTCCTTAATCAAGTACATTGAATTTCAAGGATGAAATTATTTTAAATGGGGAGGATTGTAACAACAGAAAACAATTTTTCATCTATTTCATCTTGTAATGTTTTGTTAATCTTAAGATATCGAGGGATTAATTTAAAAATAAGCTTTCATGTCAATATTTTTTTGTTTTCGGCCAAATAATCAAGTATTCATTTAGCGAGAAATTTCATATCGATATTAGGCTTGTTTCGAAGCTCTTATTAAATGACAAATTTTGGACTCGAAAAAAAATTATTTCGAATATATTAGGCTTAAGTTATTGTAGTTCAAAGGAAAGTTAGGCTTAATTTCGTATATGTTAGGCTTAAATTATTTCGAATGTGTTAGGCTTAATTTCGAATATGTTAGGCTTAAATTATTTCGAATATTTTGGACACTAAAGACATAATATATGCATACGGCATCCACACAATAATACACACACACACACACATATGTATATAGACAAGTAGAGAATATTTTCACGTTGAAGATTCGAAAGGAATACCGGTTGACAAAGTCACTATCATATTATTGCGAATACAAGTAGGATCCCTACACAAAGTTGTTGTTATATGAATTAAATTTTCATTTAAGCATGTTATTCGTTATATTTGCTCATGAAGTATACGTAGTGCTTTTAAGGGTTTCTCGTAAATGTTGATGCAAGAAAGATTACATGTTTAACTGATGGTAGCAGAGGCTCATCGAGTTTATATGTTAACTGATGGTTGCAGAGGCTTATCAGAACCATAAGTATATATGTTAAACTGATGTTCGCAGAGACTCATCAGAACTTAAAGTAGATCGTTTGATCATCGATTTGCATGTTTATGAAGGCAATATGTAAGGATGCATAATTGAATGATTATACATTCGTATAGCATGTGTAGCCTACTAAGTATTTTTTTGAGATTCCCACTCATATTTAACATTTTTAGAGTAATCAGAGATCCAGCGGTGGCTCGACATGAATGACATGTGTTATTTTTTGAAAAATTTAATTCTTATATTTTAGATTGTTACTTTTATGTTTAATGATCATTGGAGTGTCCCGAAGATTTGTAGTTTAGAATTCATGTTTTAGGACAAAAAAATTTAATGTTTGAACATGGGATTTAGTAAATTCCGAAATTCTGCAACTGTTTTAAAATTTTTCTACGGTCGGTATATTTAGAGTTTTAGCATGTTTTTAATAAAAAAATTATCCCTTGTGATTTATCTATCATATGCAACTGAAAATATGTCAATCGGAGTCCCATAGAATTTATTATAGCAATTTTAGTACTATGTGACAGTCAAATTCTGGAAATATAGACCAGCTTGTTCGAAAAATAAATTTCATAAATTTTCGTCAATGTTTGCTAGGTCAAATAATTTTTGCACAATCACCGTGCAATTGTAAAAAATATTGTTTCAGCTTGCTATTTTTTTTAAACTCATTCCAAATTATTTTGTTCCGTATTTTTTTAAGGTTTATTTGTTTAAAAAAATGATAAGATTATGTACTTTGAGTAAATAAATTTCAATTTAAAAACTTTCTTAAATCTCGTATTTTTAGAGAATAACATTAAGAACTCATTTCTTGGTAACACCCTGGGTTATTAGAATTTGTGGCGTTATAGCCGTAATGGTGAAGTTTTCAATAATCCTAAGGAGAGGTCACAGGTTCGAATCCTCTCCCTATTGCATTCATTTTGGAAAAAAAAATGTAGAACTTTTCACAATAAATTGGTTGGGAAATGATTCAAAATTGGAAATTTTGAGAATATAATGAATTTACAATTATATAATCTAAAAAGTATATCAATTGTCAACAAAATTTTTTTTTTCTCGGCTGATCCAGCATGCAAGGTCGTTGGGGTTCAACGAGTGCTGGATCCGCCACTGCCGCTATCAATGTTTAATGAAACCTCTTTTCCACAAAGTAGATCGGATCATTTCCTTTCTTTTTGAATGTAAAATACTCAAAGTTTTACATATAATGTGTTTATAAAATTTGCAATGCATGCAAGTTTTATTGTATTTGAGTACATTTTATTGTACCATAATTAATTAATACTAAACCACAACTTCTTTAAAACATAGAGGGCATGTTTGTGTTGGGAAAAATGGGTGATTTATGAGTAGATTATCAATTATCATTAGTCAATAAACAACAATATGAAAAGTATAAGTTAATAACTAAAATATTAATATAAACATAAGAACATAAGTAGAGAAAGTTAGAAATCAAACCTTAGGGAGTCACGTCAAGGAAGATGTCTTAAAGTCGTGTTGTCTTCCCCTCGTACTGGTACTTACGGCTCAACACGGCTCCAAGATAAAATCCATATGACTCACAGTCGGTTCTCCTTTTATGGACACGACCACAAGGAGATAAAGAACATAACTTTATCGAGTTGCCAAAATAGTACATAAATATAGTATAAAATGTAGGAGTATTTTTCCAAATTGTGTTTTTCCCAAGTTGCTTCTAAAACAATGAAATATAACTACATTTTATAGGGAAAAATTTAAACCCCCCACATTCATGAAAATAAAACATATTTAAGTACAAGTTACAATCTGAGATTTAATTTTATATTAAAAATTAATATTTAAAAAATCATAACCGAAAATTAATATTTGTTGTCGAAGTTTAAAACCTTTAAAAAACGTTACAACAATCACTCACAAGTTTTAGACTTTCAAAATTGTAACTATATATACAATATTGGTAACATAATACTGTGCAATAGGTGTAGGTGTCTTTTAGACTTGAACCTCACTTAGTCATAGAAACTTCCATTTGAGGGAGACATAATGGATTAAGGCTTAAATTAGGTCTCTTTGGCCAAACTTCAATTGTTCCACACACGGCATCGATTTAGGCTCTAGTTACATAGCGGGTAACACTCTTAATGGCCATACGTTCTAATCGAGTCTAGTAAGTGTCACTAGGGAATAATCCAATCCCATAGCGACGACATGACAATTCTTACATAGGTGAGTCCTACAAAAGTGTGTGTGATCCACACCTTGCGATAATTCTCATCCCAATACTCATTTAGGGTTAAACTCTTCCTAACATCACATTATTATTAGCACTATCACCATAAGGATGAGAACAAATAATATAGTAATATTACAAGTCACAAAGTGCGGGTTGTTTCTACCACATTGAACCTTATTATCGGAATCTTCAATCACAAATGTTGGATTACTTCTGGAGGTGAATCCCTTAGGGATTAAGCCTATCCCCTCGATGATTTATTTATACATGTCTCTCATGGACAATAATTTGGTAGCATCAATTTACAATGCTCTTATTCTCCTCCTGCATATCTGCACATCTGCAAAAGTCACCTAAGAATTATTTCAAAATGTCAATATTACATATTTAATTACAATAAGATAACTTCATGAAATTTCTTAAATTGGCTCCTAGTAAAATGTTTGGATAGATGCATCCGTTGAGCTTTTGCATTTCACGTGCAATCTTCAATTTCATTTTTAACACTTTTCAAAAGTCAGATTTACAATATAATTGTATATCTATTTGAAATTTTAAATACCCCCACACTCCAAAGATATCAAACTTGAGGAGCTCTTTTGAATTTTTTCAAGCATGCAAATACTTCTAAACACTTTCACACAATATTAGCATCAAAATAAATAAGAATGACTTAGATAGACTAAAATAACATGTGTGGCATTTCGATATTCATCCAACTTCTTTTCAAGCACCGACAAAAGAATGAAAATCTATTAAACAGTTTAGCTAAACACAAAGAACATAGTCTTCATTTTCTGCATTTCCGAGGATTTTTCACACTTTAAATATATCCTCCTTTTTCTATCAATAAATTTATCTATAAAATTCCATAATTTCTTATATTATGAAATAATAACTATTTGAAGACAATTTTTTTTCCTCCAGCTGCAGCAGTAATTTATATTTTAAGTTGGCTGTCTTCCTAGAACTTTTAACCTTTTGGTCAAAATACAAATATTACTACTACTCCATATTTGTCCTAAACAAAGGTAAGCACTAGTCCTTAGATGTAACAAATTCAGTATTCATGGAATTCAATTTCACCATCAATTAGAGGGTAACTGTAGCCATGGCTTGATGAGAGTTTGACTCTATATAAAGGGGTTTGGTCCCTTAACTCAAACACAATAGAAAATACATATTATACACCATCAATTTAGAGTGTTGAGAGCTTGGAAGTGCCATTACCTAGAACAAAATGAAGAGCTTCTAGAACAACACCAATGGCTGAGGTATAAACTCGATCCGTGAAATTTTTCGATCCAATTGTTTTCGCATCATTGTTTTGGATCGATTTTTAGTCTAACATATGGTATCAGAGCAATCATATTACCCGTGCCTTGGTGTTTCATCATCAATCTGCAAAACTTTGTCTTCTCCGACCGAATTCTATTTTTGAAAATAAATTTGGATTTCTTCATAAAATTACTTTTCTAGTTTCTTTGTAATTTTAAAATTTGAGATTTGCACGGAGGTCGTTGATTATGAAATCGGTCAGTTGCCTGTCTGGAGGTTGAAGAAGACAACCATTTTCCAAAACAGAGGCATGTTGTTTTCTAAATGAATGTTTTCCTTAATTGGGCTAGTTTGGAATTATATAAGTATTTTTTGGCCTCCTTGCAGTCCGTTATTGGGCTGAATTTATATATATAGTTGTTTGGCAAAAAAAGGAATTAATTATTGGGCCAATATGGAATGGGCTGTAGTGGGCCAATTAATATTATAAAATGACTTTCAAGTTTTAATTGAGCCAAAGCATATAGTTTGTTAGGCCAATTTTATACTTCCAGTTTTAATTGGGCCTAGTTTACGGAACTCATGGTCCGATTTTATATTTTAATTCTTGGGCATTGATTTTATATTTATATGAGTGCTTAAATTTTTGCATATGTTAATGTTTAGAATAATTTATGCAATTTTATAATGAATTAAATTATGAAAGTTACAATTATACCCATATATAGTTTGCATGAGTTATTCATGTTTTAAATTAATACATGCCATTCTTAGATGAGTTAAAATTTTATGCAATTTATAACGCTTATGAAATTTTTTTACATAATCATAACTTGTTGGTTAATATTTCACAATTAGACTTATTCTCCTATTGAATTAATCGTTTATGCATAACATACATAATGCCGGAGTCAATTATATAGTTTTATTTATTTAAGGATTAGCCACAACATCTTTAATTAAATAAAACTATATATTAAGATCGGGATCACATAAGGATTAAAAACAATAAATCGTAATTAATTATACTTAATATTATAAATTTTTTCCCACATGAACTTTTATTATATTTATATAATTAATTAGAATAAAATATCAAATTACCTCATAATTTGCCCATAGAAATTATGAATAAGTATATAATTTGATAATTTTATTATAAAGTTTGCTTTAGGATATAATATCAAATTGTTTTCATAATGTACGTAATTTGATAATTCCACCATAAGGAATAATTGAATATACTTAAATTAAAAATTTAGCCCACCTGCAATATTTATGTCATTCTATTTAATTTTAGCATGATTTACATTGGTAAAACATGCAATCTATTCAATTAGGTCTCAATTTTAACAAAACATTTTAATATTATGTAACTTCACAACCTGCTAATTTCTCTGATATTCGTTGTGATATTCCCGAATTAAAGTGTGATAACTACAAAGTATGAAATGAGAGAATTCTTTTCCATTTAGGGTGGATGGATATTGATTATGCTATTAGGAAAGACTAACCACCAAAAATAATTGATACCAGCATTATAGAAGACATCGTGCTTTATGAATAATGGGAGCGATCTAATCGTCTTAGTGTGATGTTAATAAGAACTAAATTTCTGCTAGTATACATGGTTTTGTCGATCAGTATGACAAGGTCCAAGACTTGATAAAAGCCATTGATGATCAATTCGTCACTTCAGATAAGGCATTAGCAAACACTCTTATAATGAACTTCTCATCTTTAAAGAGATGAGAGAAATTACGGCTCAACTTAAGAAATAAGAGGCTGAGATGTCTAAATCCTTCATTGTGCACTACATCTTCAATAATCTCTCACAAGAGTATGAGCCTTTCAAAATCTCGTACAACACACATAAAGATAAATAGTCAATAAATGAATTAATGACTATGTATGTTCAAGAGGAAGAGACGTTAATAATGGAACAAAGTAAAAGTGTAATGTGGACTACAACTTGTGGGAAGGAAAAGGCTCAAGCTAATCAAAAAGGGAAAGGTAAAATATCGCCCCAAGCTAATATTAAGAAAGAGGCCAAGTGTTACTTCTGTAAAAAGAATGGACACATAAAGAAAGATTGTGCCAAATTTAAGAAATGACTTGAGGATAAAGGTAATTTGACCTCATTTGTTTGTTATGAATCTAATATGGTTAATATAAATATTAACACCTGGTGGATTGACTCTGGATCTACAATCCATATTGCAAACTCCTTGTAGGGTATGCAAAACCTAATGAAGCCAATGGAAAATGAGCGAAATATCTTATCCGAAAATAAGATGAACTCTCATGTGTAGGCTATACGAACATGCATTTTAATTTTGAGTAGTGGCTTTGTTTTGAAATTAGATAGGACCTTTTCTGTTCCAACTTTTTCATGAAACTTGATCTCTATTTCTAGACTTGTACCTTTGAGATATTTCTTTCATTTTTTAAACACGTCTTCTAGTTNGAGTAGTGGCTTTGTTTTGAAATTAGATAGGACCTTTTATGTTCCAAGTTTTTCACGAAACTTGATCTCTGTTTCCAAACTTGTACCCTTGGGATATTCTTTCAATGTTTCAAACACGACATTTCAAATTATTATATAATTCTGATTGTGTTTGGAATGATATTTTCTGATGGTCTTTATCGTATTAATTTACAAAATAATATCACGTATAGTTCAATGCAAGTTCACACTGATGATCTTTATGATTTAAATGATCACTTTCTATTTAATAATCATTGGAGGTGTCCCAAAAATGTAGTTTAAATTCCTGTTTGAAACGGAAAATTTTAATGTTGGAACCACTATTTCTAGAATTTTTGCCACTATACTTAAAATGGTGTTATGGTCAGTATATTTATAATTTTAGACTGTTTTTAAATGGAAAATAATCCCTTGTGAATCATTTATCATATGCAACTGGAAATAGGTCAATCGGAGTCCCGTAGAATTTACTGTAATAGTTTTAGTGATTCCGTGGCAGTCAAATCCGGGAAAATGTAGATCAGCTTGTCCGGAATAATTTCGAGCTTCAAACGTAGGCTTCGAGATTCCAAATTTTTATATGTTGTTCTTATACGAGTTATATACTTCCCTGTAAAATTTCATAAGTTATCATGAAGGTCTTCTAGGTCAAAGAATTTTCGTAAACTTACTGCACAACCGTAAAAAAACTGCTTCTGCTTGCCTCTTTTTTTTTTTTTAAAATTCATTCCAAAACTTCTCTGTTTCCATAAATTTTCCGAGTTTATATGTTAAAACAAAAATGTTGTGATTTCATAGTTTGAGATTTATGTCAATGAACTCATGTTTGGTAACGCATTGGGTTACTAGAACTTGAGACGTTATGGTTTGGTATCAGAGCCAGATTCTTCCTACTCAGAGCATTTGCTACTACATTAGCTTTACCTTGATGGTAATGGATGGTACAATCATAATTTTTTACTAACTCTAACCATCGCCGTTGTCTCGTATTTAATTCTTTTTGGGTAAAGAAGTACTTGAGGCTCTTATGGTCACTGTAAATTTCACACTTACTTCCATACAATTAATGACGCAAAATCTTTAGAGCGTGAACTGCCGTTGCAAGTTCTAAATCATGCGTCGGATAATTTTTCTTGTACTGCTTTAATTGTCTTGATGCATAGGCTATCACCCTTCCACGTTGCATCAGAACACAACCCAAACTTAGCTTAGATACATCACTATAGATAACAAATCCCTCTAACTCCTCTGGAATTGCTAACACTAGAGCGGATGCTAATTTATCTTTCAATTCTTGGAAACTCTATTCACACATTTCAGTCCATACAAACTTCACACCCTTTCGGGTTAGTTGTGTCAAGGCAATCGCTCTCTTAGAGAAGCCTTCTATAAATCGTCGATAGTATCCAGCCAAACCTAGGAAGCTCCTCACGCCTCCGACATTGGCAAGTCTTTGCCAGTTAGTAATAGCTTCAACCTTACTCGGATCTACCTCTATACCCTTGGCTGTCACAATGTGTCCCAAAAATCCTATTCGATCTAGCCATCGCACTTCTTGAATTTGGCATACAAATTTTCTTTACGTAAAGTTCCTAAAATTGTCCTCAAATGGTTTTCATGCTATTGAGAATCTATTGAATATACCAGTATGTCATCAATAAACACAATAACGAACTTGCCCAGGTATTGATGAAATACCCTATTCATTAGATCCATAAATACTATAGGGGCATTAGTAAGTCCAAATGGCATAACCGTAAACTCATAATGTCCATAGCGAGTCCTAAATGCCATCTTGGGTATATCACTCGCTTGATATTTAGTTGATGATAGCCTAACCTCAAATCAATCTTTGAAAATATGGTCACACCATTCAATTGATTAAATAAGTCCTCAATTCTCGGGAGTGGATACTTATTCTTGACAGTCAGCTTGTTCAACTCTCGATAGTCAATACACATTCTCATTGTTCCATATTTCTTTTTCACAAAAAGTACCGGAGCTCCCCATGGAGACACGCTTGTTTTGATAAAACCTTTATTTAGAAGTTCCTCCAACTGCATTTTAACTCCTATAGCTCTTTTAGTGCCATATAGTATGGAGCTTTAGACACCAGTGCAACTCCAGGTATCAAATCTATTTTGAACTTCACTTGTCTATCAATTAGGGCACCCTGTAGGTCATTAGGAAACACGTCAGCGCATTCCTGTACCACAGGCACTTTATCAATTGTTAATTCTTCTGATGGTATGCCAACAAGACTAACAAGATATCCTCGACAAGTTTTCTTCCTCAATAACCGTTCCGCTCACATAGCCGAGTTAAGATGGGGGAGTGCCTTAATCTTTGAACCATAAAATCTAAGCTCATCATCTCCAGGTCTCTTGAAGATCATCTCCTTCTAAAAACGCTCTATTGCTACTTAACCAATCCATATCCAAAATAATGTCAAAATCTATTAATTCTATGACATGTAGTCTGCCTCAAGGATTAGCCCATCAAAATCTATTTGTACTGCCTTAGCAATCTTATTCGTATCAATGACTCCTCCTGATGGTATACTATCTTATAGTATACTACTATTTTTCTCGTATGGAACATTGATCTTGGCTAGTCATGCCGCAGATATAAACGAAAGCGTTGCATCAGAATCAATAAGAATGTAAACATGAATGCTATAAACAGATAAAATACTGGTAATTACATTTGGATCTTGACGGCCTCATCATATATCATGGAAAAAATTCTCGCCTTCCCTTTCTTCGCCTATTCAACATCCTTAACTGGGGTATCCAGACATCCGGAAGCATAGTAACCTGACTGGCCACACTTGTAACATACATTCTTACCAAACAAACATTCACCTCTATGAGATTTCTTGCACTTTGGGTACGGAGGAAAAAGATTGTTTGATTGTCCACTAGTAGGCCTGTTATTCTGCTTCTTGAACTGTCCAGAGATCTTATCCTTACCCTGATTGTGCCTCTTCCTTTTCCAGTATCAATTTGCTGTCCCTGGCTTCGAAGTTTATAACTCGAAAATTATACAGTTTGAGCCTTCTTTAAAACTTCTCGATAAGTGGTGAGTTCATGCGAACTCACTATCTGCCTGATCTCAGGACGCAGTCCCTTCTCAAAGCGTTTTGCTTTCATGAGCTCCATACTCACAAGATGCGGGGCATAATGGGATACTTCCTCAAACTTCCTTTCATATTCAGTGATGTCCCTATCTCCTGTATTAGTTGTAAAAACTCTGTTTCCTTATGGTCGCAGAGGGCTTGCAGAAAATATTTCACAGTCAACTCCGTTTTGAATTAGGTCCATGTCATATTACGTTGTTCTTCCTCTGTCCGTGTACGTGATGCGGATTCCCACCAATGGCCGACTCTTTCGACCAACATGAATTTTGCACATAGCACATTCTGATTTTCTGGACAAGATATGTGCCAAAAGATTTTCTCAATTGTACGAAGCCATTCCTCTGCTGCCAAAGGGTCATTGCCGCCATAGAAACTAGGAGGGCGGTATCGGTGAAACTGCTCAATGATTGGTACACTTAGAGCACTGGTTGGTGCTGGAGCAGGGGGTGGTATAGGGGCAATTTGTGTTATGATAGGTGGCATCCGGTTGGAGCCATTGGTGCTATCGGAGTAGCTTGTGCCATTAAGACCCGTTTCATTTCTTCCACTGCTTGTTGCAATTCCCTAATTGCTCGTGTATGATATTGGTGCCATTTTCCTTCATACAGAATGAAATGGGTTTGTAATCTTTAGGAAAGTCACAAAATCATACATTGCGCAGTAAAATGAGAAACTACAACCAGGAAATAACCATTTTTATTATTAACTAAATCCTTTATAAGGAAAACAATTTTATGAAAGAACGTCTGGTACTAATCAACTGGAAAGCACAAGGAAATCCTACTCGACATCAAAATGATCTAAACCTAATGAAATCTACTAAAAATCGTTGGCACTAATCCTTCTTGACATCATCATCATCATCATCAATCCAGCCTCCATGAAACCTATATTTCTTTGAAGGCTACGACTCATCATCTGAAATAGGGGGAGGTGCATCCTTACAAATGTACATCTCGGTAGGTGCTATATTGCCCTCGAGCTATGCAAGTGCATCATCTCGGGCATATTCCCACTGCGCCGTTATCTCTGTGCAGAAGGCCTCATAGTCAATCTTTTGAGGCAAGGTGAGTATAGCAACTTCCCACAAAAAAATTTTAAATTGTTTCAGCCATCTTTAGCAACTTCCCACAAGCAGAAACAATGTTTTTACAGTTGTGCAGTAAGTTTACAAAAATTCTTTGACCTAGTAGACCTTCAGGAAAACATATGAAATTTTACAGGGAAGTATATAACTCGTATAAGAACAACATATAAAAATCTGGGATCTCGAAGCCTACGTTTGAATCTCGAAATTATTCCGAACAAGCTGATCTGCGTTTTCCCGGATTTGACTGCCACAATATCACTAAACTATTACAGTACATTCTACGAGACTCCGATCGACCTATTTCCAATTGTATAAAATAAATGACTCACAAGGGTTTATTTTCCATTTAAAAACAGTCTAAATTTCTAAATATACCGACCATAACACCATTTTAAGAACAGTGGCAGAAATTTTGGAATTTTTTCTAGAAATAATGGTTCAAACATTAAAATTTTCCATTTCAAACAGGAATTTAAACTACATTTTTGGGACACCCCAATGATTATTAAACAGAAAGTAATCATCTGAATCATAAGAAATAAATTTCTAAAGAAATAATACATGCCATCCATGCCGAACCCCGCTTGGTCTCCGATTACTCTAAAAGATTTAAATAGGAGTGAGCATCTCGAAAAATACTCAGTAGGCTATACATACTATATGCACATAACAATCATATATTTAATAATGCATTCTTACATGTTGCCTTCATAAATAAGCAAATCGATGATCAAATAATCTACTTAAAGTTCTGATGAGCCTCTGCGGCTATCAGTTAAGCATATAATCTCTTAAAATTTTGATGAGCCTCTGCGGCTATCAGTTAAGCATATAATCTCCATGTCATTGACATTTAAGAAGAACCTTCAGGGGCGCTTCACATACTTCATGAACAAACATAATGAATAACATGTACGAATGAAAATTAAATTCATATAACGATCAACTTAGTGTAGGGATCCTACCTCAATTCGTGGTGATGTGGCTACGTTAACTAAAGATTCTTTCCAAAACTTTTTCTAAGGATGGCCGTGAAATTTGTTTTCTGCTTCCCTGCTAAATTTCTTTTAAATTTTCGGATGGGAATCCGTGTATATGACAAGAAGTTGGTTGACAATATAATTCCATATATTAGAATTTGGATAGAGATAGGTTTCTTGTTATAGGATAGAAGGTATGTCTGACTTAATCCAAATCCAAATCTAATTTAAAATTGCCTAATATAATAAAACAACCTCCAAATAGCTTTCATCTAAACCAAAAATAATAAAATACCAAATCCCATTCACACGTGGCTGCCCAAAACTTATTAATTCCTTAATTGCCTTTAATTAATCATGTGCATTCTTTGAAAATCAATATCACGGGTCTAATTTATCCGAAATAACTTTTTCTCGAGTACAAATTTGTCACTTAATATGAGCTTCAAAACAAGCCCAATATCGATATGCAATTTCTAGCTAGAAGAATACTTAATTATTTGATCGAAAGCTAAAATTTGACATAAAGAATTATTTTTAAATTAGTCCCTCGGTACCTCAAAATGAACCAAAACATGTCAAGAAATGAAAATAAATGAAAATTTATTTTCGGTTGTTATAGAGCATCATGGAGGAGTGCTAAGCAAACCTTGACTACTACTTCCAATATGAAAGCCGAGTTTTTTCATGTTTTGAAGCTACTTCACATGATGTATGAATCAAAAGTTTCATATTTGGGCTTAGAGTTATGGATTCCATTTCTATGCCATCGAGAATTTACTGCAACAATTTGGCTGCTGCCTTTTTGGCTAAGAACAACTAAAATGGTAGTCGAAGTAAACATATCGATATTAAGTATTTAGCCATAAGGGAACATAATTAAGAAAAGAAAGTGGTCATTGAACATGTAAGTACTGAATTGATGATCGCTGATCCTTTGACTAAAGACATGTCACCATTGAAATTCAATAATTATGTAGAGAACATGGGACTTGGTTCCGCTATGTAATGGTACATACAATTTTTGTATGAAACTTTTATATATTTGATGTTTTCTCATATTCATGTGTGCCTAATTTTTTTGAGAAAATACATCTTTGTTGGACCAAGGATAAGACATAGGGTCTTTTTTCATTAAGTATTGTTGCCACATAAAGAATTCTTGAGGAACTAAATACATTGTAATACATGGAAGATAATACTCATTATTAGATGATTCATCGCCATGATTCATGTGTTTATTTTTTAAGAAGTACAATCGGTAAGATTGAGTTAAAACATTAGGTTGAACGTATGGACCAAGTGGGAGAATGTAACACATTCGTTTCTCTATTAATGGTCCAACATCATGATTTCAATTTCAACATTTACTGAGTTTCAGTTCAGCATTCATGGAATTCAATTTCACCATCAATTGGAAGGTAATTGTAACCATGATTTGATGGGATCTCGGATCTATATAAAGGGGTTTGGTCCCTAAGCTCAAACACAATTGAAAATACACATTACACACCATCAATTTAGAGTGTTGAGAGCTTGGAAGTTCCATTACCTGGAACAAAAGGAAGAGCTTATGGAACAACACCAATGACCGGAAGTATGAACTTGATCTGTGAAATTTTTCACTTTTTCGTTCTAATTGTTTTCGCATAATTTTTTTTGAAACATTTTCTTCAAGCATCAAACATACATCGCACATATACAGAAGCATACAGAATTTACATTCATTTATCATTTCAAAAAGGCAGGTTAATATTAATAACCATTATAATGACCAAAAGCATTTATAATCAGCCAAAATTCCCTGAACCCAAAGAAATATTTATCCATACATAGAACCTATTTTTCTTGTAAAACAAACCCCCAAAATTAATGTAAAAACATTAATTAAGCGTTTAGAAAGAAATAGGAAAATAAATGTTTATTTTTATTTTTTCAAGAAATTGTAAAAACATAGTAGCGTGTGGAGAGATCTTGGAAGCATTATTTATTTGATGGTTGTTATTATTTTCCCATTTCTATAATGGCTATAAGAAAGTATTTTATTTATTGACCGTCATAAAGAAATTCATGTTTCTCTAAAATTATTGGCCAAATTAAATTTCATATTAAAACGTTAACTAATCACCAAATTAAGGCACATAGGTTGGCAGGTTCATTGCTTCAACATTGATGAAAATAAATTTTCATAACCTATTTTGACTGGCTTCTTTTTTTCTTCTTCTTCTTCTTCTTCTTCTTTAACAAAGTACTTTTGTTTGCAAGGAGTCGCCAGGATCCTCACATGACACTATTTATAGTTGTCTAAAATTTACCACAAGCTGCAAAGTGCAAGCAATTAGAAGTCATGGGCCGAAGACTGATTTAGATGGTTTTAAATCAATTCGGGAATATACACTGGCTAGTATATCGAGAATTCTCTTTTCTTTATAACTTAAATCTCTCTTCCGGCTATCTTTAATTTTTGTTTTCCCAGATTTTCCCTTCAAAGTAGACACCCAAAACCTATCATCCAGATATATATGGCTATAGAAGAATTTTAAGTATGACGATGGGTTCTTTGAAGTTAACTCTATATAGTAGAATCTACCTGTAACCTATCGACCATTTTGATATGCTTCCTGATTCATGTTTAGCCGAATTGGTGATGTCAAGGCCATATTTCACTACAATTCATCGACAAATATTTCAATTTAACTGCCCAAATAAGTGTATTTTATACACTTATCACTCGCACAAAGGAAGTTTTTCACGTAAAATAGTTTATTGTGTTCTTGTATCTTGGTGTGATTGATCTTCTTCAGAATAGTTTCAATTTATAAAATTATAAAATTATCAGAAAGGGCGCTGTACTTATTTGCTTCTAGGAGAATAATTATTTTGCTGTATGTCTATTTGTTTACATCTCTCCCAACAAATGGCATCAGAGTTAGTTTCCTAGGTTTGCCAGAGAGTAATTATTTTACTAGTGTCTATTTATATTGTAATGACCCGAGCTTTATGTCAGATAGTTCTCTTACGTAGTGTCCGTTTTGGGAGAACATAAATTCATCTTATCCCTCACATATTTTTATAGCATCCCAAGGTTCAAACACATGACATCTTCTTAATTTGTTCAATTAGTATCAGAATTAAGCGAAAAACTCTCTTAAGGAGATGTCATGAGTTTGAATCCTGGAACGCGATAGAAATTCGTAAGGGATAAGATGAGCTTAGACTATTTCAAAATGGATAGTATGTTAGAGAACGGTCAGGCATAAGGCTCAGGTGGTTACAAAAAACCCCTATTTATTTATATAGAGGTTAGGTCATTAAAATAATGCACAATTTTATTTTATTTTATTTAACTTGTCCAATTTGTATTGGAATTCAACTTAAATCTCTCTTCAGGGAAAGGCCGTGAGTTTGAATTTTGGGGATACAATAGAAATTCGCGAGGGGTAAGATGAGTTTAGGGTCTCCCATAGCGGATAGTATGTATGTTAACGGTTTGGGCACAAAGGCTGGGTCCTTACATGTGAGGTCCTATGAAAGCAAGAATACTTGGCGGCTCCAGTTATTTTGTAACCTTCATAGACGATCATTCAAGGAAGCTACAAATTTTTATCTTGAAGACAATGTGTTATTTGTTTTCAAGCAATTTCAGGCTCTTGGTGATAGACGGGCTAGAAAGAATCTAAGATGCTTCTCAACAAATAACGTTGGAGAGTAATTTGGTCATTTGATGTGTATTGCGAATGGCAGGGAATTTGACATCAAAAAACAACTCCGAAAACTCCTCTTTGAATGGTATACCTGAAATGATGAACACAACACTGGTTGAGAGTGTGGAATGTTCACTTTCTCAATCCCAATTGTCAATATTCTTTTAGGGTGAGATATTGAGCACGATCGTACATGTGTTGAATTTACACATTGTGTTCCCTTACACTATTTGTAACAGATAGAGTTGGATTGTTAAGGATGTTTCCTATGATCATTTGCATGTGTTTTGTTATATAGTATTTTTGAATGTTTCTAATGATGAGAGGTCCAAGCTTGATGTGGAAAACGACAATGTTTATTCCTTGGTTATGTTAAGAGGAGGTTGGATACAAGCTTTATGATCCAGTTGAGAAGAAATTTGAGAAAAGCAGAGATGTCGTGTTTGTTGATCAGATTGATTTGGGATATTGAGAAAGTAAGGAATTTGTACCTGAAAAGGGTTGTAGTTTGATTGATTTAGACCTGGCTCATTCAAAAAATTTGCTAACTCATTCGAAGAAACAGTTAAGTAAGTTTTTTGCTATGTAGGACTTGGAACAAGCAAGTAAAATCCTCATCGTAATAATCAATTGTGATAGGAGTGCCAAGAGGTTTTATTTGTCACAAGAGGAGTATATTAAGAAAGTGCTTGAGAAATTCAGTATGGACAAAGCAAAATGGTTAGCTCTCTTCTTGCTACCCATTTCATATTGAGCATTGAGGAATTTCCTTCCATAGATAAGGGAAAGAAAGACATTGTGCAGGCCACCAAAGCCCATTTTTTTTTAAATCTAAAACTTGGCCCAATCTTATATAACAAACCTTTCCCATAAATCCTTCCTTAATCCTTAAGAGAATCAGCCTGCTGCTACAGAATGTTTGTGATGTGATCCAAGAAAGGCAGCAAACTTACAAAGATCCAGCTTAACTTGAAGAGAAATCAAAGACAAGATCAAGAGTTACGGAGGATCAAGGAGGCCATTGTCCAAGATGCGGAGACCAAGAGCTCGAGTGCAACAAGTCAAATAACAACTTACATGTTGGACATGAAGGCGAAATCAAGTTGGGTGCGTTGGATTCAAGATTTGGAAGATACGTGAAAAAACGAGCAGCGTGGATAAAAACGAGCATAACTTTCAGCTCGGGTGCCGAATTTTCGTCTATGAGTACAATACGAAAACGGCACCAAATTTTGTACAAGAAAAACAGGTCTTAAAATTAAAGCAATGTGACCACTATGCGATCGCATAGACCCATCAAACTTGAATTTTTCCAAATTTTGCGTAATCTTCTATTATGTTAAAATTCTATTCTTGGTATCTTTGTAATCTTTTAGAATTTATTTCCGTTTAGAATAGGGTTTAGATGAGTTTCATATAAATATGACATATTATTTCATTGAAAAAACACATTATTGAGAATTATTTTGTGAGACAAATTTGCTATCAATCCATTGTTCTTCGTTGGACAATTTGTGAACTTATCAAGAATCATTCTTGCGGTATTCAAATCAACCGGTGAGATTCCTAAATATTCAATCAAAAGGGTCAACATTCGTTTACGTTTTGTTGGTTATTTTGATTCATTATTTTCGAATCAAATCCAAAACTTTGATTATTCGGGCTATCTTGGGTTTTGTAGTTCATCGCTACGTGGGTTCATATCAGTTTGGCCGCCCATTTCCACCTTTACACTAACACCACTATCAGGTATGCTTTCGATTTAGTGTGTGGATTAATTTAAGATAACTATTAAATTTTTTTGAAATGGCCGGTTGGGCCAAATAATTTATAATTGTGACTCTAGTCTTCCAATTTCAAAACATGTGTTGGATAGTGTGATTAATTTGAATCCTTGTGTAATGCTTCAAAATCTTAATTATGCAGTTTATTTATCTAAAATTAACACTTTTTTATTTTATAGTGAAAACAATCATGGAAAGATTTTATAAAAGGAAATCTCTTGTGAAGGATAAATTGCGACCTCATTATTTATGTGGAGAAAGATATATTTTTAAAGATTGTGATTGTATAAAGATATCAAAGTATGAAAACTCATAATGAACACTTGTAAGGTATTTCATTTTTAGTATAATGTTTGTGTTATAATGTTGTTATTTTTTATACCTTTGTTAATATTGCCCGCAATGAAAAAACTTTCTGGGTCCGCCCCTACTTACGCTTCAACACTAGGAAAATTGATGTATGCGATGGTCTGCACAAGACCAGATAGTCCATGAAGTTAGTGTAGTTAGCCATTTTCTGTCAGGAAGAGACTGGAATGCAATTAAGTGGAGGTATCTTCAAGGCACTTCCAGTTTGAGACTTGGTTCTGGAAATGGACAATCATTATTAGTTGGCTATACAGATGCAGATATGGCAGGAGACAAGGATACCTGTAAGTCTACATCGGGTTATTTGATTACAAAAGCTCCACTAATTGGTACACAACATTCGCCATGACGAATTCCTCCAAACATTGCACTGTTTTGCTTGGAAGACTCTGTAAGTAACTGCAGTTTATTTAATTTAGATGGTTCCTAATCAATTTGCAATTATTGATTTGGATAATAATTGATATGACCACGACTGACTGAATATTTTTAAGTTTCAGATCTCATCTTGATTTCTATTTATATGTTTCTACTGGTTAACGGGATTAAAAAATCCGAGTCAGATATCGTAAGGTATCAGTTATCAGGTTTTTATATGTAACACGTACCTGGAATGAAATGTTTAGATTGAAAACTTATTAAAATGTTAGAGAATAGAACAAGATCGGATTTAAAAATCTGTCATTTTCATTCGTTTAATCTTTGACTAAGAATGGGGGAATATCTGTAAGCACAACAATGTTCTGACTTTTTAATAAAGAATCTTAACATATTTGCAGATGTTCATTGGTATGTCATAATATTTAACGATTGCCAATTTTTCCCGTAGCCTTTCAGTCCCTTTGTTAATCATGGAGTGATAAGGATAAAAATTCTTCAGATGCAACATTCAGCAATCTCGAGTGTTATTTTACTTTTATTTTTTGTTTAGTCTCCAGCACTCACAAATAGAGCCAGAAAATCTTAAAACTTAGTTTTCAAGATCCAGTGAAGCTGGCTATGTTTCTTTTCCTTTTAGTTGCATATTGGAAAAATATGTTTCTCCTTTGTTTTGGTTTTCGGCTTTCTTCATTTGACAAATGCTGCAGATGGTGCAAATGAGACAGACCGAGCAGCTCTGCTTGCTTTCAAGGACGGGATAACTGATGATCCTTTTGAGGTGTTGAGCTCATGGAATGATTCTGTACATTTCTGCCAGTGCGGGGTGTGATATGCAGCACCAGACACCAACGAGTCACTACCTTAAACCTGCAACACCAGAAACTATGGGGGTCCATGTCGCCCTACATTGGAAATTTGAGCTTTCTTCACCAATTGGTTCTTGATAACAATAGTTTTACTGGAAAAATTCCTCAAGAACTCGGAGGCTTAAAGAGATTAAGAATTTTGTGGTTAAGGAACAATTCACTTGATGGTGAAATTCCATCCAGCCTTTCTAATTGCTCCAGTCTCGTGGAAATCCAGCTGTCTCAAAACCGTCTAGTAGGAAGGATTCCTATGGAGTTCAGTGCTCTATCGAGCCTTAGTCTGATCCGTGCTGCATTAAACAACCTTACAGGCAGCATACCTCCTTTTGGGAACTTATCGTCTCTTCAGATTCTTGGGTTTGCTTTGCCTCCAACAGTCTCAGTGGGAGCATTCCAAATGAGCTAGGACAGCTGAAAAAGCTAGAATATATTGGATTAAGTGAAAACAAATTGTCTGGTACATTCCCCACCACAATATTCAATCTCTCTTCACTCACAACTATTTTTGCACCACTGAACCAAATTCAAGGGACACTTCCATCTTATCTAGGCTTTACTCTTCCAAACCTATTTTATTTTGCCCTTGCGGAAAACCAGTTTACAGGAACAATTCCCCTTTCGCTGTCCAATATGTCAAATCTTCAGTTTCTTTTCATTGGAGGCAACAAATTTACAGGCAGGGTTCCTACTTTTGCAGAGTTGTATAAACTTAATGTCTAGATATCTCTGGCAGTCACCTGGGAAGTGGCAAATCCAATGACCTAAGCTTCATCTCCACTTTGACAAATGCCTCTAATTTGGAAGAATTAGATTTATATGAAAACAACTTTGGAGGAGAGTTACCTGAATCTTTTGGAAATCTCTCATCAAAGCTCACAGGGCTGTTGGTAAGTGACAATCTACTGTCAGGGAGAATTCCAAATTGGATAGGAAATTTCATCAACTTGATCAATATTGATATGAGGGGCAACCAATTCACAGGCATAATCCCCATTGAGGTTGGAAACCTACAAAGTATACGGATTTTGGACCTTTCACACAACCATTTATCAGGGAACATTCCTACCTTCTTAGGAAATTCAAGTCTGCTAACTAAGCTCCACCTGGATGACAACAAATTTTATGGTGAGATCCCGTCTACTCTGGGGCTATGCCAAACATTGCAAGCACTAAATTTGTCCCAAAACAAACTTAGTGGCATAATACCTCCGCAAGTTTTTGATCTATCTTCCTTAGTACTATATTTAGACTTGCCAAACAACCAATTAGTTGGTTCCCTTCCTACTGAAGCTGGAACATTGGAAAATTTAAATGAATTGGTTGTTTCAAGGAATAATATATCTGGTGAGACCCCTTAGTTCCATCGGTTGTTGTGCAAGTTTGGAAAAACTTTACATGGAAGAGAACTTCTTTTATGGAAGCATTCCTTCATCCTTTAGTTCTTTGAGAGGTCTAAAATATCTTGATATTTCTCAGAACAATCTATCAGGATAAATTCCAGAATATTTGGGAAGCTTTGATTTGCAGTTTCTGAATCTTTCTTTTAACGATTTTCAGGGTGTATTACCAGAAGAAGGCATAGTTAAGAATGCAAATATATTTTCTGTGATTGGTAATCCAAATCTTTGTTGGGGTACACCAGAACTAAAGGTTCCTTGATGCACCACGAAACATTCCACAAAGTTTATCTCAACCTTAACCTTTACATTAACAGTTTCTATAGTTTCTGCTCTTCTGGGGTTGAGCTTGTTGGTTGGTCTGGTGTTCCTTTACTGGTCTAAGACAAGTAAGGTACATTTTGGTGACTCCTGGAGAGGCTCTTTTTTTAAAGTTTCCTATCACAGCCTCTATCGAGCAACTGATGGTTTCTCTTCAGCAAATTTGATTGGTGTAGGAAGCTTTTCATCTGTGTACAAACGAATTCTTGAATGTTCTGGAACCGTTGTTGCGGTGAAGGTATTTAATCTTTTGCAACGTGGAGCTTCCAAGAGGTTCATGGTGGAATGCGAAGCCCTAAGGAATGTTAAACATCAGAATCTTGTCAAGGTCCTAAGTGCTTGTTCAGGTATTGACAATAAAGGGAACGATTTCAAGGCTCTGATATATGAATTCATGGATAACTGTTGTCTGGAGCAATGGTTACACTCAGACGAAGAATTGTCTACCCAGAAGTTTAATAAGTTAAACCTTCTGCAGAGGATAAACATTGCAATTGACATTGCTTCAGCGCTGGACTATCTTCACAATCAGTGTCATAATCTCATAATTCATTGTGATCTCAAGCCAAGGAATGTTCTGTTGGATAGTGAAATGGTTGGTAATGTAGCAGACTTTGGTATAGCTAAATTCCTCCCAACAGAAAATATTTCAGGGAATCAATCTAGCTCTACCAATGTGAAAGGAACAGTTCGTTGGTTACACGGCTCCAGGTATATATGGTTTTTAGCAGTGCAGATTTATGGTCTTTCCCTGCAACCCATCCCTCACTTTCCACCATCCATACAAAATGAAAGATAACAAGACTGTTACGACTAGAAGATATTTATATCATCATCTTGTAGTCAGGATGACCAGTAAGATTTTCAGCACAAATCTTCTATCTGTAATGCTGATTGATTGAGAAATGGTTGTCTTGTGAATGAAGCACAAACCTATCCCAAGATATTATGTGCACCAATCAGCAGAATAATGTCCAAAATGGGTGCATAAAATTCAGTTGGCCTTTTCTCTTTATTTTTTTGTCTGATCTTCGGCCATTAGAATTAGGGGAAATTTTCTATAAGAGTTTTCTTTTAACGCTACAAACTCATGCATCTCCTTACAAGAATAAATGCAAAAAAAATTATGAGATCAGAATCACTGCAGAGAGCAGTACCACTTCACCACTAGATCTCCTGCTTGAAGAGGATCCAAGTTCTTTTACATGCTTGAACACCACTTCTCGTGTAACTTTAGCAAAACGTTGTCTTGCAGATTACGGATTAGGAAGTCAGCCATCACCATCTGGTGATGTTTATAGCTTTGGAATCGTCCTGCTGGAGATGTTTACTGGAAAGCAGCCTACCAATGACTTGTTTAAAGAGGGTCTTAACCTTCATAATTTTGTCAAGGCATCTCTGCCAGATTGCGTAGTAGAGATCATGGATCCGGCACTTGTTGAAGAATGTAAAATAACAAATATTACAACTGGAAACGAACAAAAGCAAAGGATACACGAAATGAAGGAGTGCCTGATTTCTGTAGTCGAAATAGGACTGATGTGTTCTGTAGATATGGCAAGAGAAAGAATGCGTATCAGTGATGTTGTTAGCGAGCTACACTACATCAAACATGTTATCTTGGAACTGGAATCCACAGAGCCAATTTTTAAAGAAAGCATACTGAGAGGGTAAATTCTGTTAACAGGAAACATGTGTTCTTAGATTACTGCTTAATGTCTCTTCTTTTCTGAAGTAGACTTGTATCTGCTTTTAAATAGTGGGAAAATGCCAGTTTGTCCTCTTTAAAGAATGTAGGTCTCGTGTTTACGTTTAATATGCAGGATTAAATAATTCATAAATAAGATTTTAATTGATTTGTCTTTCTTATGTTGTCTAGTGCTCTTCATCCATGCTACCAAGTATGTTGGGTACATAAGCTAAAATATTTAATAAATCTAAATTTTATTGAAGAATATTCGATTTTGCAAAAGAGTAGCTAGGACTCATTCCTTTTTAATCTATTTTCCTCATTCACTCGTGATGGATCAACACAATTAACTTATCCTCTTTTACATGCATTAATGGACTATTCATGCAAGACTTTTCATTATCTAGATCTCACTATTTCTTTCCAAAGCACTTTTTTCATCTTCCCAAGCCACGACTAAAATTTACAAAGGTCAAGATTTCATGTTCCTATGTGGTTTTTAACGTGGTAGTCTCAAACATATTCAATGTTTTCAAATATTGCAAATTAGTCGTGGACTTTTTAAGTTTTAACACCCTTTTAATTTGTAATCTTTTATTGCTTGAATTTCTCTAAATTATTAATCATAAGTACTTAATGTTTATTGGTTTATTATTGGTATTTATGAATTCCATGTAAATTTTGCATTGGATTAACAAAACTCTAATTAAAGGGATAATTGTAGTTGCGATCTCAAACTCTTTAATTTCTGTTGATGCATAAAAATGAGGCCCAATTAAATGGTCCAAAGATGAGAGCCAAAGTAGGAAATTCGAATGATGGCCCAAGAGAGACCATGAAAAGTACTAAGACAGTACCTGTGATAGAATCATTAGCGTGGGCCCAACATCGCTCAAGCCGATAAGTCGCTCAAGATCGGGGCGAGCATTATCGCCCAAGCATGCAGAACGCCCAAGATCCAAGCAAGTATAGTACATTTATTTAAAGCGACGGTTATGAAAGCAGTTCATTCCACAACCCAAAAGCTACAGTCAGGAGCGGTTAAGTGTCGAGAAATATAGCAGCAGTTAAGAACGATTTTAGCATATCATCCATCATGGAAGAAGTGTGTGGTTACAAAACGATAAGCATCCATTAGTGACAAGTCATCTATCATGGAGAAAGTAGGAGGTTATTGGGCGATAAGCAGTT